>JBBPLY010000231.1:0-29029 GCA_038090035.1 Xerocomus nothofagi | reverse complement strand
CGAGGGTTTCCGGTAGCTCATCAGACTACCGTTCGCAAGGAATCACGCTCGAGCATCACCAACTAGTCACGGGCGCTGGATTCTGACGTCACTTCGATTTCGACCCGCTAGAACGCTTTCGAGGGCACTGTACATACGGTACAACAACGGCCGATTTTGGATCGAATCGTTAAACGATTACCCCATAGGATGAAGTTTCATAGCGTGGAGGCACGTTCGAACACCCGGTCATAAAACTAGGGGACGAGCGGCGAGGCTGGTAGTATCAATTCTGCCGTTTGCAACCCACTTTGATAGTGGCAGGCGCAATGGCAACAGCTCTTCGCTTGACTTCGGTACGGTCTCCCCCGATGATCATTGAGACTGATATGATAATTCGAATCTATTTTGGAAAGAAGTATCCCTGGTCTAGATGACACCGTGGCTAGTCCCATCACGACCTGCTCCACTTTGAACCGCCTCGTCTTCCTAGAACTTACATCCTCAGCACCCCCGGAATTCACAAAAAGTCACCGGAGGGGCCATACCGCCCCCCAGCGAAAGGTATAAAGGTTGGCTTTGCAATTCCCCCTTCCTCCAGCTCCTCAGATTACTCCAACTCTCAACAGACAAACATGTCTATTCTCTCCACCCTCGCTCTCGCAGCGCTTGTGACCGTGGCTCAGGCCCAGTCTCTGAACGTTGTCAACAAGTGTAGCGAGGCCGTCTTCCTCTACACCCAAACCAGTTTCGGCAATATCGCGAACAACGTGAACGTTGCTGCTGGTGCTAGCACCAACATGGGCATTAGCTCCAACTGGGACGGTGCCATCAACGTCGGTGAGTCGTCGGCCTCTTTCGCAGCCCCTCAGATTTGCTCATGTTCGTAGGTACCGGATGCAACAGCGCGGGTTCTTGCACCACCGGTGGTCCCACCTGGAATGGTGTGACCCCTTTCAGCAGGGCCGAATTCAACTTTGTAAGTTTCCAACTCAAAAGTTGGCTTGTCTCTACGTTCAACACCTTTCTCATCCACCTAGTACGCCATTCCCGGTAAAGTGACCTACGACATCTCCCTCATCTACGGATACAACGTTGGAATGGAGATCTCCTCTGCCGACGCTAGCTGTGACGCATTTGCTTGCACAATCGGTTCCGGTTGCGTCAGTACTCTTTCCCTCGAAGCATTTTCTCATGCTGACATGAACTTAGCCCGTTCCCGGCCCGGACAACTCGTGCTTCTCTCCCTGCTGCTCGTCCGCGGCCGCATGCGGTGGCGGTGCTCTCCCTGCAGGTGGAGGAGGCTGCTCCAACAACGCCGGCCCTGGTCCTAACAGTCCATTCTACTACCACACGTGCTACAACGCGTACGCCTTCCCCGACAACGACGGTGCCAGTAAGTCATCGCTTGTCCCACATACATATGGGTACTCATGCACGTCTCTCCCCGCCCGTCCATAGACGGAGGCCAGCCTGCCGATCTCGTTGACTACACTTGTGGCAACGCGGCCATCACCTTGACGCTCTGCCCCGGTACCACCTCGAACTACCACTAAGCACGGCGCTCGCCCACGCAAGTCAGCGAGACGCCTCTCCGAGTTGCATTGCGCATATTCCTTCTTTCGTGCACGGAAATATCTCGAGGGGGCGGAGGTCATTCTCATTCACTTGTCTCGCCAAGTACTCGCACAAAAATAATCTTCCTTTCTAGACCTGTTTGAAATATGTATATAAAATTTGTGTTCATTTGTCCGAAATCCCTTGTGCCGCTCGCCTCACGTTCAAAGTGACTCGGAGCAGTCCAAAGAGTGTCCATGACGAACACGCTCGTGATGTGGCGTGGGGTCGATGAGCGACCCGAATAACTTGAAATCCTCGCGTAAGTACTGAGCCCGTAAATGTGTACATATCGGTTCTTCAAGTTGCCCGGCCTAAGCAACGTCATCATGATTCATAAAGCCTTCCAAGTCGCGGCTCATTGCAATCAAGTTGCCGAGAGACGTCCTGCAGCCAGCATTGTCCACGGGTGTATCAGGCCCAGGTAAAAGAAAGTAGACATGTCGGTGAAACGTCGCAAGACTGTTTAGTAGCCTGAAGACCGGGGTTCGGGTAGGTCGATCGTGATCTGACGTCACGAGCCTTATCCACGTTTTGGAAACAGAGACGACTCGAAAAAAAAGATCGTGGCTGAAGCACTGAGGCGCAAACGAGCTTGTCGAGATCATCGACATCGATCAGAGATAACGGTAAGCCTTTTGATTTCCGAAGAGCCTCCTTGGCGGACGAAAAAAAGAAATACACTCACCCCGGTTAACTGTTATTAAAGCCCTCGCCGCGTTCTCCGGACGGAACCATCGTCGGTTATCAGTTTAGTGATGTGTAGACTCGTATCCACGTGGAGGACTCGGCGGAAGCAGTCGCGGTGCTTATGGTTCTCCGGACTCCACTGATCCAATCTGCCACTATTGTTCAGTTGACTGACCACGGTTACGGCGTGCGCGTCTCGGGCCCATACGCTGACATCTCAAGATACAATGTTCGCCGGCCTCTAAGAGAGCGCAACGAACTTCTCTGAACAAACGCTGGAAGCGAACAGAAAGTAGATGAAAATCCCTCAGATGCATAGGACATGGCACGAAAAGTGTGTCCGTGTCGCGTCTAAGATCTGAGTTTTAACCATCGGCACTGATCAAGAATCCAGGATAAATTCTAGCATGAATGTTGCTACTCACGTAACCATACACAGCAATAGCCAATCGATTCTATACACACAGCATATATCATATCCAAGAAACCTGTCGAATCACAGTGGCCTGATGCATACAGCAAACAACCCAGATACAGCATTATGCCAGAGGAATATCCAAGATCCACCTCGAAACCATATCCTACGGGGACATACAAGTTAATAAGGACGTTTTCGGAGGATAACCCTTGCCCAATCTACTTACCAAAGCAGCTTCTGGTTGATCGAACGGCACCATGTGGCTGCGATGAGAAGACAGTATCAGCACACGCGTTCCGCCGAAGACGCAACCGAAAAACTGACCCAGCATCGTGGACTGTGACGAAAGTGACATTACCCGCACCCGCACCGCCCCCGTTCGCACTGCGTACGGTACCTGCAACTTCGCCAGATTGTAACGTTATCCATTGTTCCGTTGGCGCATCCGTAAACTCATCGAGGAAATTAGTTTCGAGAGCTTCGAGCCAACGTTCGTTACCCTATAAAGGAATGAACAACCAATCATCCCCCTCACCTCGAGAAAGACTCACAATGTAGTTACACATCATGTCTGCATCAAATTCAGTCCACCATTTACTATTTAGGACATCATAGGCAAAATGAGCACATCCCACTCACCAGCGTTCCCGGCATAGACCAACAACCTCACTCCATCGTTAATCAATGGGGGTAACAAAGCAGGAGTGTTGTGCATTGAATCTCCCTGAAATAAGAACGCCTGGTTGACAGCCATGTTGCAAGATTCAAACTTCCGCTGAGGGTTCACGCCTAGCGCAGCCTTGACGTCGGGTTGATTCAGGTAGGTTTCAACCCAGCCCATCTCTTGATAGCAGAGAGGGCCATCTGTCTTGGGATCGCAAGCGCGGCGTGCATCATAAGGGTTCAAGCCGGATTCTGATGAGATAGTCAGGGTTCAAAGTGACAGACAAAAGATTGGGAGATTGGACGGACGTTGGATAGGACCGTACAACTGGCTGTTGCAATACAAAGCCGCAGGAACGCAAACCAAGCGGGAGTTATAATCATAGCATGCCTTTATAAGTCCCTGGCATGTCAGCACCTTGATCCTGAGTGCCTGGCACTGAGGACCATCGGGGTCATCATAGATAGGGTATGGGCCTTCGCATAGGTAATCAGGTATCGAGGCCATTTGGATATAGTTGTCAGTCATCCCGTTACCAAGCATGACGGACGCAAGGTTAATTCTAACTAGTGCATTTTCAGCACTGGACGACGGCGTCAAAGGGACCTTCTTGTTCTCGTTGTATATTACGCTCGCGATATTTGGCCCATACGTGCCACCGTAACTCTCAGCCGCGAGATGGAATGGCAGGGATGCGTACTCGGGGAAACGAGAGAGGAAGAGTTCCAGGAATGCATATACGTCCTTGCCCGCAACTGGGCTGGTGTTGACAGTACTCCCATCCTCGACGTAAGAGTATCCTACATCAACGGGTTGGTCGAGGAAGATGATGTTAGCATTTGTGTTCCAGCTGTGGGGGTTCGGAGTTGTGCTGGTGCCGTTATCAGCGATGCGGCAGGGGCCAAGCTCGAAGAGAAGACCGGTGGTGGAGCTGCAGCCAGGGCCACCATTAAGCCACATGACGAGAGGCGCATCCTCTGGCGAGTTTCGAGCCTCAAAGAACCTAGGAAGTCAAGTCACGATTGCGTCAGACGACTGCGGAACGTGGGATGGGACGAAACGGACCAAAAGAAGAGATGTTTGTCGTCGGTGATGTCGAGGTATCCAGAGTACTGCTTAACGGATGGATCACAGAGCGTAGGCTCGGTAAGCCTGAGCTGATGGTCGGAAAAGTGCGAGTGCTGGATGAGCTCGTCTAGGTGGTGACCTTCCCGTCAGCCCACCCACCACATTTTACTGCTCAGACTCACACGTCAAGCCGTGCTCCTGCACAAAGGTCTTTCCATCAATCCACTTGTGGATTCTCGCACCAGCCCCGTCTAACCCCGACTGGAGTAGACCGGGCAGCCCACTGATCGCCTCACGAGTCGGAGACAAGGTATCATCGAGAACGACCTGCGCGTCAGGGATAAATGATGCAAGAACTGTGGAGAGCGAGACGAGAGGCAGCAGACTGAGTGCCCTCATCGTCGTGGTGGTAACTGGACGAGTTGTCTTGTTGAGTCTGCCGTCATTTCAGCTGAGAACATTCCCATGATCCCATGCCTCGTTTTCGGTAACAATAGCCCCTGATCATTCCATATCTACCCGTATTGTACACTCATACGCTTTCCGCCCCGCGAATAGCATCCTCAAGCAGCCCCAATGCGACGCTGGCGGATCCCCATGAAGACTGGAATCCCATTCCAGAATGACTACAGGCGGGGATTTGGTCAGCACCACCTGATCGCTGCAGACTCGCAATCAAAAACTCACCCATAGTTGTAGACAATTGGAATCTTTCCTCCTTCTCGTTCAAGGAAACCAGCCTCAAGCCTGACTCCTCCCTTTCTCGCCGGGCGTAGCCCGCACCCCTCGTCGACGATGAGCGCTTCGAGGTCCTCGACCGTCGGTTCACGGCTTGTGCGCACAGAGGGACGCGCAAGATCAGGGCAGAGTGCAAGCGCACGGGTGAGGATATTGGTTCGATCCGTAGCACGTGGTGCTGGGTACCTGGCATCAAAGATACTCGGTGAGGGAACCACGAATTTTGGACTTTTGGAGGGGTAACACTTGCCAGTCATTCGGTACTTTAATCCCACCAACGATCACCTGTTGGCATGGCGTTTGGAATCTCTATTGGACAGACAAGAAAAAGGAACGCACGTCCCCCGTGCACCGTGGCATCATATAAACATAGGATCCATCCGCTCCAGAGAGCGTCCTTCCATACTTGATCCACGGTGCACGTAGAAGGATGGTTTGTCCACGGACGGGATAAACATTCTTGTCTTCGATACCTCCAAGAAAACGGGCGCCAATCCCAGGACATGCGATGATCGCCGCTGGATCTGTTGTGCCGTCCAACACCTATGCATGTATTGTTTCAGCGTCTGAGTGTGCTAGCTCAAAGAATTCGCAGGACAGAAACTCAGAGAGTATTACCTGTAGAATGTGTTGCAAGTTCACCCGCTTCGTAGAGCCTCCACCAGAGTAAAAGCGAGAAAGAAGCCAATTCAGGTATGCGGGTGTGTTGAGGGTAAAGGTCGTAAATGTATACCCAGCTGTAGAGCCCGGGATGTGGTCACGTTCTGACACCGTACAGTACTGTCCTTTGTTAAGCGAATGGTAAAAAGCGACGAGGAGAACTCACGCCGGGCATGTAATCCAGCCACGGAGAAGGATCGATGCCGTCCGCTCTGTATTCAGTGTGAGTGTGTCTGAAGAAAATTCCGGCGGCCGCTCCTCCGTCTGGTTCTGAGTCTTTCCACATTGTTTCGAATGTTTCCTTGTCCAGTACTGCGTGATCATTGTGAACCAGAGTGGATGAATGCGGGGGCTTGGTGATGGATTGCCAAAGACACGATGATAACACACCTTTCTGCCTTTCATCTCCGAATGCCTGGCTGACATGGTGTGCGCCCTGTAAACAAAAGTCGATCGCCACGATACGACAACGCACGATTAGTCGGAAGATGCTCACGGCCCAATGGCTAGTATACCGGATTGTCCGCAAGTCGGTGGGAAACGTCTCGGCAACGATGGTTACATTATACCTGCCTGTCTCTTGGATGCGGATAGCGGTAGATAGACCGACGACACCTGTTCCGATCGTATATGTGCCAGTGAGCAGCGACGAAGGAAATATAATATGTTATCAACGAGCCAAGGACGCTATCCGCTCCAGACAACGATAACGGTTGGATCCAAGAACATGGACAGATACCAAACATGGTGGTGAGCGTACCTGCACCGACAACTATTATTTCCTTCCGGTCATTTGACATCGCCCAGAGTCTTACTGACTGTCGAGCTGACGGTTGAAATGGCAACAAAGTTGATTGCAGCAGCACCCCGATTTATTCATACCCCTATCCAAGTACATACACTTTGATCCACTGGCGAAATCAACGGAAAAATCGTGCCAAGACCCCACGGAACTCCAGCACGACCAGCTCCATCAGAGTAGTAGTAGCGACACTGGGACACTAAAATCGACCACGAACAACTTGTCTGCCCCGACCAAACTGCCACTGGTAGCGGTACAAGTAGGAGTTGAAACGCTGGTCGGTGACTCATAGCGTCTAGGGGTGTGATGTCAGATAGATTATACATTCAACGATATGAATCAGGTTCTACACAATCTTCGAAACAAAGTAGACGGTAGCTATCAACTCGCAGCCTCAGTGATATGAGTAGCACACAATAACGGAGTCCTGACTCCTCGTTGCTCTTGCGATACTGACGATCTGGTTCCCAGAATCTTGTCGAGTAAGAGAGAGTTGAATATTCAAGGTGGGAGGCATCGGGATAATGCAAGCGTGCTACGTTCGTTCATGTCTACCTACAACCGCAGCCGTATATTCGCCAGCTCCTGGTAATACCGCATGAGCGTGGCAACCTCAGTTGGAAGGAGGAAATTGTTCACAAGCAGAACCTGCCAGAGTTGGCGAAAAAACTACTTCAGAATCCCGCCTTGGGTTGCACGACAAGACAACCGCTTACTAATAGCCATGCTCTTAGGGCCAACAACCCAGCGCCTTGTTTTATCAGTTCCCAGTTTTCCCTGATGAACGACTTGGTTCCGTCAAAGTAGTTTGCGACAAATCTGTTCCTGAAGTAGTCGTTCATCTTGACGCTGGTCACGTATGCGTATGAAGGTGCTTACCGGTTCAGGAATATCCATCTGAACCAGAGTGCTTGCATCACCTTATCCTCGTCGAGAATGTCATCCAATTCGAATAGCTCTTCCTCTCTATCGATTATCATCCATTTCAGTACTCCATAGGGTTTCAGAGACAATGTATTCAAGAGATCGAATAGCCGTGGGCCACCTGGACGACAGGAGTAGTAAACATCGCCTCCTTCGTCCATCTCTGGCAAGTATGGCGGTGTGGCCGATGGACCGAGGCCATCTTGTGCATCAGTCCCTGACAAATTTTGAGATACCGAACGTCCTGATACTGTACTACTTCTGGTCCAAGTACCAGCAAGCGCGGGATTCAAGTGTCCGGAGATGTCGTAATTTGGTTTGATGTCTTCCTCCACGCTTGTTGGAGCGGTCACGGTGGAGACGGAACCAGAGCCAAATTCGCTCAGAACGCCGGATGGTGTAGTGGAAATGCGGGAAAGAGCGGTCTGGTGGCGATCCGAACTCACGCTCCTTTCAACATGCGTCGGATCAGGCGACGGTTCCGAGACAGACAATTCTTTGAAAGGAACTTGATGGCACGTTAAGACCGGGTCGCTGCATTATTGAGTGATTAACGCATCAAACTAGCCCAATTGAGAGGTTTCCTACGGTTCTGGTTGGGAATCCGGAATGGTCAACGAAAGCGTAGTATAATGCTGCGCACGCCATAAGATGAAGGCTTCGAACGAATAAGCAAGACGCACTTGGTCCCAAAGCACTTTGACGCTTGAATGGTCCCACGCCAAGTGCTTATCCAACACTCTCGGATTGTCGAATATCCCATGCAGGTCGCACAATGGACACAACCAGTCTTTCATCGAACTCTTTGCAGTTGTGGTGCGAGATCCTCTGGAATGGCTTGAGCCATCAATTGTAATCGGGCAGCTATAAACAACAGAAATCGACATGCGCGGAAGGGGATGAGGCTGAGGCTGAGTGTCAATGCCAACCATTCGACAATGAAACTGAAACCCATTCCGGAGATTACGACGTAAGAAGGGAAGTCGCCGCATCTTGTGAAGTCGAACGACGCTTAGTGAAAGCCGTTCTAACCCGTCCAGTAGAGTCCGCGATGGCTCAGTGTGTCCAAGGACCTCTTCCTCGTCGTTTTCCGATGTATCAGTCGGATATTCGTTGACGGGCTCATCCACGACAACATCGCTGTACGGGTCTGGATAGTCGATATCATGTTCGTCTTCAATATCCCATTCGCGTGAGGGTGTCGGGGGTGCTGCCGACTTCGTGCCAATTTGGATCTTGCGAGCGGCCGCTTTAGTCGCCCTTTGCCTGGGTGGCCTATCGGAGGTTGTCAATATTGCGAGCGGGCGACACATTATCCATGACTTCAAGACTCACTCCCGTAAATCTTCGTCATGCCTCTCACGTCCAATCTCATGATTAGACCCGATATGTCTCCTGCGCGATCCCACATTCCCAAGGCGAATAAACCACCGTCGTCGTTTATCCTGTTTTGAAACACTGGTGCTTTGAGATGGTCTACGTTGATTGGATGAACCAATCGACATGCGTGCATAGTGCCTTCCGCTTTCCTTGCGCTCTTTTTGATTGGAAGTCCTCCCCCATCTGTTGACTTGAACTATGCGAAAATCATGATCACGAGTACTCTTAAATGGTCTGTCGTTGGCGATGTCCGCTTGAGGGACCTCAGTGACTTGTCTCGACTTTGGACTGCCATCATCGATACTTACATCGATCCAGAGCGGACCCGCGGGATTTCTGAGCTAGAGCGAAAGTCTCACCAGGAACACACAAACGGGAAAAAGTATAGAACTCACCTCTCTTATTGCCACTCTGTTTCGTCTGATTAGCGATTTGAGGGGATCGAGAGAGCTCGGATTGGGCTGGATTATTCTGTTGTATGCGATGTTGAGATGGCCCTGCATACACTGTGGCATCGTCGCTGTCCGAGTCTTCTCGGACGTCAAACTTTACATTCCTCGCCCTTTTGGCGACCAAGGTCGGAAGAGTGGAGTGGCGTCGCTGATCTAGCCGTATTCGTTGGCCAACATGAGGTCATACCACGAAATTAGTGTAAGGTGCTCACCGTGATCCGATCGTCCTTGAGGGGCATCCGAGTCCGAGTCTGGAGGATCGGAGAGGCGTGCATCAGGAAGCTGAAGACAACAATGCGTATGGTCTTCGACTCACCGTCATTTGGACTGCTAGCAACAGCGGAACGACCGTCAGACGAATCAGACTGGGTTTGCACTGGAAAGACCTTCCTCGCAGCCTTTGCAGCGAGGAGTGGCCGAGGTGCTGCAGACTTTGTTGCAGCCCGGCTCAAGTTTGGTGGCTCATGTTGACTCGGTGGCATGTGGGAGGAACCAAGGAAATGTTCGAGGTGCTATCATACAAAGGGTGAGAAGGCAAGCGACATGCTATCGAGATTATCATAGTGTCGATGGCAAAGGGACTTAGATCGGCGGACGAGTGTCCATATTTGGAATCTAATTGCACAGCTAATCCTGACCTGCAAACGATCCTTTCAAACAGCCACGCCTTGAATTCATCGAGGTCAGGACCATGTTTGCAATTTGTCATATACCTGCTAACCAAGACTGGGAATGATGAAATTTTGAAAGTAGCTTGTGATAAGAGGATTGAAAGTTGAAAAAGATGTAACATCACTGCCAGTCATGACCAGCAAGTGGTTACAAGTAAGAAGAGTCAGGCCAAGAAATCAACTGGACGAAATCCTCCATTGCTTCAAAGTAGACTGACTTGAGTACATGTGTGAGAAGTCCTTAAATATGATAGCAGTAACAAGGGATATGAATAAGATAGAGGGTTTGTGGGGAGGGCAAAGGGTTCATCACTCAACGACGAGAGTACCTGAGGTGAATCGTATGGCGCGGCTGGTTGACAGATCCGAGCGGTCTATCGAAAGTCACGGTCTACCGTGCCCCTTATGGATTCACCTTGTATCATTCCAGCTATAGTTCGAAACAATCGAATGTGAGGCCATGAAGTTCACCCTTGCTGAATCGATCGCGGCGGGTCATAGACGCTAGTAGCGCAGGATCTCATGTGCAACAGAGATCGTCGCGACCACCTTGAGCTAGGAAACATGATGGACAAAAACACGATAGGAGCCAAGACTGAAACCTTGATTCGGAGACGAGCTGCAGCGAGACGAATGAGACAAGCTGGCTTTCGTACCCAAGTTATATTGAGCTCGCCAATTGACAGTCGAGGATCGAAAGATTCATCGTTTATCGCCGTCGTCGTCGAGCTAGTCGAGGTCCGACACCCTCGGCACGTGACCATGGTTTCAGTGCCCTGGTCGTCGTCTTCGTCAGTGTTCGCGCAACACGATGCGCTTCACGAAGCCGTCATGGATAACACACAGAGGTATCACCAGGTCGTCTATACCATTCATACTTACCAACTTTACCGTCACCAGATAGTGCCAAAGATACCAAACACCTCTCCATCTTCTCCATTCATGTCCACCCCGACGGCTCACGAATAGCAACAGGAGGTCTCGACGCCAAAGTGCGCATATGGAGTACCAAGCCCATCCTCAACCCCGCTTCCGAGCGCTCAAACCGCCCACCGAAATCTCTCTGCACTCTCAGCATGCATACGGGACCCGTGCTCACCGTCAGATGGGCACATTCTGGAAGATGGCTGGCGAGCGGCAGCGATGATGAAATTATCATGATATGGGATCTTGATCCGTGCGTATATGCGTACAACAACTTGCCATCTGCTATTCTCAGCCGTGTCTATGAAACAGGTCAAGTCGGGGCAAGGTCTTTGGTTCCAACGAGATCAACATCGAAAATTGGAAACCGATGAAACGACTACCAGGTCATGAAAGTGGTAACTGATTCCCTCTCTTGATGTCTGTTCCGCGCACACATTACTTCGCAGATATCGTGGACATTGCTTGGGCACCCGAAGACCGCTATCTAGCCTCCGTCGGGTTGGACTCCAAAGTCATCATCTGGTGTGGATATACTCTGGGTCAGTGCTCCCACAGCCTTGCCGAGAGTTCTTTGCTAATTCATCGTGCATCACCTTAGAACGGGTACGAAAGCTAGATCAGCATAATGGATTCGTCAAGGGGGTCTGCTTCGATCCTGTAGGCGAATTCATGGCTACCCAGTCAGACGATAAGACCGTCAAAATTTGGCGGACATCTGACTGGGGCCTAGAAGCCGAGGTAACCAAGCCATTCGAGGATTCGCCTGGCAGCACATTTTTCCGTCGTCTTAGGTTTGTCACAGACCACTCCACTCTGCTCTGAACCCATCTCACCACCATGTCAGTTGGTCACCGGATGGCGCCCACATAACAGCGTCCAACGCAACTAACAACAGGGGATTCGTCTTCATCGCTGCTGTCATAACTAGAGGCCTTTGGACTTCCGAAATCAGTCTGGTCGGTCACGAAAATACCGTCGAAGTTGCAGTAAGGCCCATCTCTCACCCTTCCCGTGCAATGAAGTCACGCGGCATTAGAGCTACAATCCACACATCTTTTTGCGCAACCCAGATGCGCCCCTCGCAACTTCAAATATATGCTCTGTCGTTGCTCTTGGGGCGGATGATAGGTCCATCTCAATCTGGCAAACGAAAACTGCTCGCCCTCTTATCGTTGCCAGGGAAGTTTTTGAGAGGCAAATCATGGACCTTAGCTGGTGAGCCCCCTGAGATTTCTCTCTGCCCCTTTAACGTGCCTCAGGTCCCGAGATGGACTCACTCTCTATGCCGCCTCCTCGGATGGCACAATTGCAGTATTTGATTTTGATGCCGAAGAACTAGAGGGCATAGCACCTTACGGCGCACAAAGGCAATATCTACATAAATTCGGCTTTGTCTCGCCCCCTGTTCCTGAGGGTTACTCCCATGGTATCAAGTATGGAGACGAGGACGTTCCATGCACATCCCGCATTACCCCTCCTCCTTCCCCGACCCCACGTGCGGCCTCGCAAAGCACCCAATCAGGGTTCGGTACGACAGCTGTCAATGGCGTCGAATACATCAACAAGCTGGTCGCCAAGAAAAGTACAAAGAAACGTGTTCAGCCTCTCCTCATGTCATCGGTCCCTTCTGCGGCGACTGTTCCACATGTCCGGGAGCCCCCGCTAACTGAATTGCGACCGCCAGCATCTAAGCCAAAACCTGTGTCCCCCTCCGTGTCACCCGTTCCAAGTATGTGTGGGTTTGATGCAGATATCGAAATGGGGGGCCCCTTGGACATGGAAGTTCCTATCGACTCCCTGGAACAGACCCCTGAGATGGGTAGAGGAAAACGGAAAGCCTCTGCGTTGGACGACGAACCGCCTGTCAAACCTCGCACGTTGGGTGGAAGCTTACCAAGAGAGAACGTTACCGTCCGCGAGATCGTCGGTACGGGTGACAGGTGGGAAGCGCCACGACTGTTACACGCAGCCGACGTTTTGCCATCACCACCTGTATTGACATTCCTAAGTACAAAAGTGGATGGAAGTGAAGACGTGCTTGAGGTTCGGAATTCGGAGGGGGATGCGCCGACGGAGGTATTGTTCGTGAGCGGCAAGCAAACGCAGTGGTTGGACTATCTACCATCCCCTGTGGTGGGCTTGACTGCATCACTGTCGTTCTGTGCAGTCGCAATGCAAGATGGGTCGGTGAACGTATACTCACGCACTGGAAGGAGGTAAGCTATATCGAGCATAATACAGTCCTATGTGAACTGAACTAACCTCCAACACACCGCAAGGATAATGCCTACGCTGAGCCTAGGTTCACCGTGTGCAATGATACAGAATTGCAAAACGGCACTTCTTCTGTTGACTGCGTCGGGGAAGCTGACTTGTATGTGAGTACGTCAGCCTATAGGCGATCTCCCGTCGTGACAGTCGACCTAGAAACGTCAAGTCTCAAGCCGCGTATTTTCCTCCCACTACTGTCGACTCACTATTAAGTCCTCCAAATTGCACTATACTTTCTGCTGCGATTCGACCGAATGGTGCGCCTGTCATTCAGTGTTCGACTGGGGTCACGTACTCCTTCGACCCTCAACTTTGTTCGTGGGTCAAGCTCAGCGAACGTTGGTGGGCCGAGGGTTCAGATGTATGGCAATGTCGCCAACGGACCAACAATAACATCGTAGCCTGCATCGAAGGTGCCATTAGCACTATCGCAGGGACGACCGAACACAGGGAACGACCAGAGTGGTGGAATGCGGCACTGACCTTGGGTCATCTCGAGTCCAAAATGCACGCCGCGAAAGCGCTCGACAGTCCGTCGGAATACAAGCAGGCGTTGCTCTTGTATGCGAGGAAGATTGCGGATGAAGGTTTCAGGGCGAAAGGGGAAGAGCTCATCAAGGATTTGTTTGGGCCGGTGTTTTGGTGCGTGCGTTGTTGGTGAGCATGGATGGAAGTGATTGACTGTGACGTAGGCGGCCTGGGAGGGAGGACTGTTGGTGTCCGACGGTGCTGGGGATGCTCAAACGTGACCTGCTACGCGAAGTTTTATCCGTGTTTGGTGAGTCTTGAGTTGTTTCATAGTCGACGTCGTTCTCAATGCGTGGTACATAGCGAGAGGCAAGACACTGACGAAGCTAGCGTTGGACTGGCAGGACATGTTGAAGAAGGCGACGAATGATGAGATGGCTTGACTCCGGTTACATTAACCATCGATTATTATATTGTGGACATTACGAACCGTAATTTGGGTTATCATTTTGACGAAGGAAGTTTCCTTGATCGAGTAGCTGTTGCCAATCAGAGCACCCCGAGAGGATCCGAAACGCTCGTTGCGCATTTCACGAGTTCGTCGCCTTTCCAATAGCCAAGACCGAAAAGTGCTCGAAATGTCCAAGAAGGCGCTCATATTGATTGCAGACGGTACGGAAGAGATGGAATTGTGAGGCAGCGAGTCGTCGCTCGATCGACTTGGACTGACGGCGAATGCAGTACCATCACTTACGATACGCTCGTCCGTGCAGGCGTCGAATGCACGTCTGCGAACGTTCAAAGCAGTGGATCTCCATACGGATCCGTGGGGACCAGCCCTGCACTGGTTGTGTGCTCGAGGGGCGTCAAGATTGTGCCCGATGTAACCCTCCAGCCCCTGAATGCGGGCCCGGTATGTGTAGAGATGACTTCCTGAGGGCGGTCTTATCTGGCGCGAGCTGCAGGATAAATATGATGCCCTCATCATCCCTGGTGGTCTAAAGGGCGCTGAGAGTCTTTCTCGGTCGACCGAAGTGCAAACCCTGGTGAGGGAATATTATCACGGCAAGAAAATCGTGGCCATGATATGTGCAGGTGCGTCGAGGACGACCAGGTTAGATCGTAGGTAGCAAAACGGGGTCCTCAGGTACGCTAGCTGCGAAAACAGCTGGTCTTCCTTTCCAACCGATAACCTCACATCCGGTGATCAAGAACGATCTCGTCTCAAGTAAGTGTACACGGAACGAAGTAATGCACAGATTGGAACTCGTGTTCTGACAGGCTACGACTACAAGGAGGATTCCGTCGTCGTGTCTGACGAGGTCCCAGGCAAGGGAACGCTCGTCACAAGGTGCGTCGATGTCCCCGTTCTTTCGTACCTTTGCGTGACGTTGGTTCTTTCCAGTCGAGGACCAGGTGAGTGTCGTGCGAACGAGAGCCGGATGCCCTGTCGAGCGCGCGACATGCAGGCACCGCTTTTCCCTTTGCGTTCAAGCTGGTCGAGCTGCTTTGTGGCGAAAGAGAGAGCGAACGAGTGCGAGGGCCGATGATGTTCCCCCTGTCCGTAGCATAAGTCGTGGTTACGTACGTGAAAAAGACACGGTCGCCTTCGTTTCACTTCGCATGCGAGCTGTTCGTTGGCACGGCGTGCGACGGATCCATGGGCTTGCGCGGGCGGTGGTCGTTCGGCGAGGGACTGGCGCTGGCTCAGATCTGATAACGCTCGGTCGCAGATCGTTCGAGTCACGCTCCGAGTCTGACTCTGCCTTTAAACGCCGACCTCGCCCTAGTCCGCTTCTGTCCCCGTCCACGATGTCCTCCGCAGACTCTCTCGCTGCCACTCTGGCCTCCCTCTCCATCACCCCAACCGCGACCGTCTCCCATCCAGAAACAAACTCACCCGCATCTTGGCGCGACGCCCTCCTCGCCACCACCTCCATCCCCGACTCGTTCGAGCTGATCAAAACCCTCGTCTACAAGCCAAAGACCGCGAAAACAGCCACCCCAGTCCCCGTCGTCGTCATCGCACGTGATGAAACTGAGACCAGCTCATCCGCCCTCGGCAAAAAGCTCAATCTCAAAGAACTCCGTCTCGCATCAGAGGATCTGTTGACCGAGTTTTTCGGGCTCGATAAGAACTCTCGTGCGTCGCCCTGATCTGTGATCTGTCCCCGGGCGATTGTCTCATATCGTCTAGTATCCCTGTTGGCGCTCGACAAGAATACCTTTGCAAAGGTAGTCACGGTGATCGACGCTTCCATCGCTTCTTCCTCAGCAACGTTTGCGGTTCACGCGTGTTCTTCGAGTTCGACTTTATTTTTTTCCGGAAAAGACATCGTCAGATACCTCAAGAGCCTCGAAACCGAAGACGTCAAAATAGAAGAAGTAGACTTTGCCGCTCTCAAGACCGACGTACCAGCTCCTAGACCTGTCGTCAAAGAGAAGGAGGATGCAAAGATCGACGGTGCTGTGCAGATCGCGATCGGTGTCAAGAAGGAGGTCGACTTTTCAGCTTGGTATCAGAGCGTGAGTGCTAGATCAGGATGATTCTTACATTTTCGACCATCTTGTGATAGGTTTTGTTGAAAGCAGACATGTTGGAATATTACAGCGTTAGCGGATGTTATATCCTCAGGCCGTGGTCTTACAGCATATGGGAGGAAATTCAAGGTGCGCTCCTTCAGCCGCTAGTACAAAACACTATAAACGATGTGTCATCAGATTGGTTCAACAGGAAAATCAAAGCCATGGGCGTGCAGAACGCGTCATTCCCAATGTTCGTTTCATCCAAAGTTCTCGAACGGGAAAAGGATCATGTCGAGGGTTTCTCCCCGGAAGTCGCATGGGTCACGAGAGCGTAAGTGCACCCGTAAAAGCATACCACATCGATCGTGATTATGATATATCAGCGGATCTTCCGATCTTGAGGAACCCATCGCCATCCGTCCCACGTCCGAGACTGTCATGTATCCCTGTGCGTTCGCTGTATCCCTCTCGACATCCTATTATGATAGTGTCTAGATTATGCCAAGTGGATCAAGAGCCATAGAGATTTGCCATTGAAGCTTAACTTGTGGAACAACGTTGTGCGATGGGAATTCAAGCATCCCCGTGCGTCATGGTAAATATTATCACGTCTAGTGTGCACTCATGTCGTCCAATTCCCAGAGCCGTTCCTTCGGACTCGTGAATACCTGTGGCAGGAAGGTCATACCGCTCACCTAACCAAGGCGGAAGCCGATAAGGAGGTTATCGATATCCTCGAACTCTACCGACGTGTCTACGAGGAGCTACTCGCTGTTCCCATGATCAAAGGTGTGAAGTCCGAGAAGGAAAAGTTTGCTGGCGCCCTTTATACCACTACTGTCGAGGGCTTCATTCCAGCCAGTGGTCGCGGTATCCAAGCTGGTACATCGCACTGTCTTGGCCAAAATTTCTCGAAACCGGAGATGTTCAACATTGTAGTCGAGGATCCCAACGATCCCACTGGTCAAGGCAAAACTTACGCATGGCAAAACTCGTGGGGTCTTTCAACGCGTACCATCGGAGTCATGGTCATGGTACACGGCGACAACCAGGGATTGGTTCTCCCACCTCGCGTTGCTTCGATCCAGGTTGTTGTTGTCCCATGTGGTATCACAGCCAAGACGGGTGATGCAGATAGGAACAGGATCAATGACGCGTGTGACGAACTTGCTAAATCCCTTGTTGAAATCGGCGTCCGAGCAAAGGCTGATCTCAGGGAAGGTTACACTCCTGGTTACAAGTTTAACGACTGGGAACAAAAGGTTTGATGCCCGAGTCGCTTACCAATTCGATAGAAGTGCTGAGACGGATCTTGCTTCTCATAGGGTGTACCGCTTCGTCTCGAGATTGGACCAAACGATCTCACGAAACAACAAACTCTGTCGGTCCGTCGTGACACCGGTGCGAAAGCCCCGATCGCGCTTGCAGACCTGAAAACCTCCATTCCTCAACTTCTTGAGACCATCCACAGCGACATGTACAGGAGAGCCCTCGATGAGTACAACGCACACTTGAAGGAAGTCACGCGCTGGGAGGACTTTGTCCCAACACTAGACAACAAGTGCATCGCTGTCATTCCCTGGTGTGAGCGGGAAGCGTGCGAGGATGACATCAAAGAACGAAGTGGTCGATCGTGAGTGTTCTTTCCGACGGCCCCTTTGGTAGAGGAGATTTGGCGTTCGCTTGGGTCATTGCGTCTCAGGGTGCTAACCGTTGGTTTCTTCCAGTGCGGAACCCCAGGATGAACGTGCGCCATCCGCGGGAGCCAAGTCCCTCGCGATTCCCTTTGACCAAGCTCGTTGGACCCCGATCGAGTCTGGCAAGACCAAGTGTGTTGGATGTGGTCAGGACGCAAAACGTTGGACCATGTTTGGAAGATCATACTAGAGCAACGATATATAATTCGGTCTCTACTTCGCAATAATCTATGTTCAGTTGTGATCGGTGAGAAGTCTGACTCTAGGGCATGCCTGGGAGTACCGATGCGATCGCTTGCATCAGACTCGACTCGCGATTTGACTTTTGCCTGCTGCTTCCAAAGTTACGGCGTGCCAGTTCAAGTTGGCTAGTCTAGCAAGTGCAAGCTCAAGGTTCAGCGTAGCATTCGGTGGCTCCAACGACTTCGTCACAGCGTCTCTTTGGTTCATATTTCACCCGCAGCCCGGAGCCACGGACACGACATACAATTGCTTGTTGCATGTCGACATGTCAGGTGGTGAGACAAGTTGCTGGGCACCCTACCGATGCGACCGCGGAGTCAGTGCGCAGATGGGCTACCCACGCCCTGCCAGGCCACTGATCAGCCTCATCACGGTTCCGTCGAAGAGGTGCCTGAAGAACGTCAGCCGACGTTCGGTATCTGAATCCCATGCGTGATTGATCCCTCTTTCGCCGCTCGTGTGGAGCGCGCTGACTACGTCCGAGATCATAAGTATGATGGGGGCCAGGACCAAGGTACGTGAGAGAGATGACCCTTGTCGTTTCCTAGCCGTCTTGCCAGTATTCGAACAATGGGAATCCGAGCTTAGTTTGCATGGAATCGAGTGAGCTACCCCGCCGGCGGACGAAACGCTCGCTAGCAAGTACGGCCGACGCATAGCTCCTCAAGATAAGCCCAAGGGTATGTGTTATGAAGGTCATCCACTAACAATATCAGCCTGGCAGATTATGTGTTACAATGAGTGTGCTACTCTTACTGTGCAGCCCCGTTAAGGAAACGGTAGCGAGACACACAGCCCCAGCTTGACATTTCCACTCCCTCCTCTCATAAATGGTTTGCAAACTTTGAACTACGTTACGGATCTTGGGGCTCCATCACCTCGTGACCCGCTTTCCAGGGTCCGTCTATGGTCACCGTAAGTCCAATTGACCTGGGTTGAAATAAATATTGGGCCGTCCAACATCCGATGTTGCTAAGCGCTCCTCTTTCCATTCCCTGTGGAGGCTGCTACTATGCCCAGCGTGCGTTCCGCTGTTTTCGGTGGGTTCTAAGCTTGCTGACATCAACACAGTACAGCGCTCGTATCGCAGCGAACCCTGTACGTGTAGCACGAAAGTGCTAGACGCCTGTCCTGACGATCTACAACCAGTATGTCGTAGGTTCATTCGCGTGCATCGGTGGTGGTCTTTTTGGTTTGGACATCGCGTCCATGTCCGGCGTGTTGAGCGTGAGCGTCTCTCTGATATGTTACCCCCTTCCGTCTAATAGGAACGTAGAATGACGCCTACTTCCGCGTATTCAACAACGTAAGTCGATGGTACCGCTGCGTCGGTGCAGCTGACGACATGAGAACAGCCTGGGTCCAATGCTCAAGGAGCTATCGTCGCGTCTATGCCTGCCGGCTCGTTGGTTGGTGCTCTTGCGGTTACCTCCCTTGCCGATCGAATTGGTCGTAAAAACACCATCATCCTCGCTAGTATTATCTGGATCATCGGTGGTGTGGTGCAATGTGCTTCTATCGTGCGTGCTTTCTCCCTCTGACATCCAATCGCTCACGCCTTGTTCCTCAAAAGAATCGCGGCATGCTAGTGGTGGGTCGCGTGATCGGTGGGATTTCCGTGGGTCTTTCGTCCACCGTAGTGCCCATCTATCAGTCCGAGATCACTGCTCCCTCGATCCGTGGTCGGCTCGTGTCCATGCAGCAATGGTCAATCACCTGGGGTATCATGCTGCAATACTTTGTGCAATTCGGGTGTTCATACATCAATGGCGCTGCGTCATTCCGCATTCCGTGGGGTCTCCAGATTATACCTGCAGTAATCCTTGGCATTGGGATGCTGTGGTTCCCGGAATCTCCCCGTTGGCTCGTCGACCATGACCGGTGAGTTCTCCTCCCCTTGTTGGTCTCTACTCCGTACTATGTATGAATCCCATAGTGAGGACGAGGCACTTCAAATCCTTGCTGATCTCCACGGAAACGGGGACCGGAACGACGAACTGGTTGTTTTGGAGTATGAGGAGATCAAGGAACAGGTCACCTTTGAACGAACCGAAGGAGCCAAATCGTATGCGGACCTGTTGAAGCCTGGTATCTTTCGCCGTGTTGGTCTTGGTTGTTCACTCCAGATGTGGTCGCAGCTCTCTGGGATGAACGTCATGATGTATTACATCGTGTACGTGTTCGAAGGAGCTGGTCTGACCGGTCGGCGTGGTAACCTCATCGCCGACTCTGTCCAATACGTGCTCAACGTCGCTTTCACTGTCCCTGCGATCATTTACATCGATCGATGGGGTCGCCGTCCCCTCCTCATCATTGGGTCCACACTCATGGGTTTCTTCCTTTGCCTCGTCGGCGGTCTCCAAGGTCGATATGGAGAATGGGGAACTGTCAATGGTTCTACAGTGTGGGTGATCACGAACAACCAGCCGATGACCAAAGCCATCATCGTTTGCTCATATCTATTCGTCTGCTCCTTTGCCATTACCATGGGACCTGTCTCGTGGACATATCCCGCAGAGATATTCCCCATGAAGGTGCGCGGCAAGGCCGTCGCGCTCTCTACTGCGACCAACTGGCTCTTCAATTTCGCGCTCGCCTGGGCCGTTCCGCCGGGCCTGTCGAACATAGCGTGGAAGACGTACTTTGTGTTCGCCACGTTCAACTTTGCAGCCGCGATCCACTTTTTGTTTTGTTTCCCCGAGACGGCGCAGCGCACGTTGGAGGAGATCGAGGAGGTGTTTGCTCAAGGGCACGTGTTTAGCGCCTGGGCTGTCTCGCGCGAGGTCGGGAAGAGGAACTTGGAGGATGTGGTCGGGAGGAAAGCGTTGGACGAGAAGCACGACTATCCCGAAATGGCCTAGTAACTAGGATAAGCTTGTAACACACCAATAACGAGTCACTGAATGCGCGGGGACGAACTCTCCAAGCGCTCGCGTTTCTTCAGCCGCGTCGACCTCCACTCGACTAAACTTTGCTCCATTCGAGTTCAGGACGTTGCAGAGTGGGAGGGTGCGACCCTGGAGTGCGACATCTCCATGGCGTTCACAGGCCAGCGCTTCCGTGTTTCCCCTCCTCCGTGGCCTTGACGATGGCGATGAAAACTTACCTCCTCCGACTGAAGACGAACGTCAAGGTCCTGATCAACTCGTCGTTCAAGTCGAGGCGAAAACTCGGACCGCCTTCACCAACGACAAGCCTCGTCGTCCTTTCTCGTTCTCTGGCGCACGATGGAGGGCCGTCGGCCGAAAAGGAACGTACCTTTGTAGTCGACCTTGATCCAAACGTGTGGCGGGAGATACTCTCTTACTGCGAGGTCATCGATATCATTCATGTTGGCATGGTACGTCAGACTCGTTATCGTGGTTGCCAGATACTGACGTTCTCCCGCAGACGTGTCGGTCATTGGCCTCCGTGACGCAAGACTATCGGGTGTGGTATTTTGCATTGCTGCGCATCTGCGACAACAGACGACTCCTGCATCTCCGATTCCACATCAAGTCGCTCTCCTGTGCGACTCTACGTCAAAAAGCGATACTGTCAACACGACTGGATCGTCTTTCGCGCGGTCTGGATCGAAGACCGTTCCCTTACACGACTATGGTCCTTTCGCTATGGGCGTCGGCCGTGTGGGGCATCTCTTTTCTGCCAGGAGGAGAGTGGCTGGTCGTACTATGTCGAAAGGCCGGTAAAGACGGGGTAATGCTCTGCAGGGCAAACAGTCCTTTAGGACAACCTTCTGCATATTCTCCAGTGTCGGGTTGGCACATGACCAGCATGTGCGTGTTTACGAACGACCAAGGTGATTCGCTACTCCTGCTTCGCTCTGACCGTCCTCTTGCGTATGTTCTCCCACCATCGTTTATGCGACTTCGAGACCCTGATTTCTCCCCACGTAGGACGAAGCTTTGGATGTATTCGATTCATCTTTCGGATAGTCATCCAAGACTAGAAACGATATGGACCGTGGAAGTCCCAGAACTCGAGAACTGTGCTGCCTTGGGCAACCATATTGTCTATGGGTGGATCGATCGCAGTAACGCCGAACCAAGGCATCTCGTACAAGTGTCAAAGTTCCAGTCTTGGTCCTGCCATTGCAAGGTTGTAGAATACTGCACAATGGAGGTCGAATGGGAGGTTGGCAAATGGCCAGTGAGTATCACAATGGTCAGTACGTCGAGTACTGACGTATTTGAAGCATTCATATGGATTGCGCATCATAGACTCCCAGATAACGGTCGTGGTCTCGAGTACGAAGCTGATCGCGGCATATAGGGTCCCCCCTATAATTCCAACTTCAACCCCATGCGAACCCATGACCGTAAAACCATTCTGGCGTTTTTCGTGCGTTCACATGAGGCCCCATGCGGTTTACTTGGTCCCTTCCCTTCCAGCAGTTGACACTCCCAGCGTCATCATACTTTATGGTGATCGCTGTCTTTTCATTGCGCCAAGCTTTGACACAGACCCGATTCAGCAACATCCCACGTACTTTTCGACGTACACTTATCCACGAGAGCTCAAGCGTCCGATGCTCCTCGGACCACACCGTGCATTATGGGATCTCGGGCGCGGGAGAGTAGGAATTGGGATGCTACCAGCGCCGATAACGCCCGCTTTTTACGAGCAAGGCTCTTGGGACATGTCAGGTATTCATACTCCAGAAGCTAATCTCGTAAACGACGTCCACCCACTTGGTCAAGCTGGGCTCTGCAAGGGTAAAGTGGCAAGGGCGGCTTGGGACGAAGAGAGCGGAAAGTTGGCATTGTGTCCCAAGGCTGATTCATGGTTAGTCATCATAGTAGACTTGACGTCCTGAGTGGCATCATTCCGCCATCCTCTACGTTTCAAGTCAGACCGCTGGCCCGGAAAGACCCGCTAAACCAAATACTATCCCATGCACAGCTAGGCCTTGTTCCTCGGGAAATAGTAAAAAGATGCACGCCGTTCTATGGCGACATGAATCGTCGTAAGCAAAATTCTTAGCATTGAGCACACCTGTGCCATCCTATGTGGGGAGTAGAACCCGCCATCCTGCCCACTCGCCCTCGCGGCGGGACCACTTGTTAACAGGTTCAATTCTTCAAGCAATCCCTCCGTATTCGACAGAAGCACCCAAAGGCACAGTAATGGCCGAGCACCCTACAGTTTGGCTACCACGGTACCGTTGGTTTGAAAACCAGAATGGGGTCGGCTGAGCTGTTTCCAAATGATATCTGCAGTAAGGTCGGGGAACTTTTCTACTATCTAATTGATCGCGCCTCTTCCGGTCAGCGAGGACGCCGCTCAGACCTACCAAAGATAATCGCGCACCTCGTGTCCTGCTTCAGATACCATGGTCACACTTGCAAAATTTGATATCCCCCCTGAACCGACATGAAGTGTCTGTTGCTGCCACTCGGATGGACTGTGAAAGATCAATAGGCCAATGTCATGGCACAAACTTGATGGGGTACACTCACAAGAAATCCGAGATCTCACCATACACGATATGTGTCGGAATTTCCTTCAAAAGGTGGGGCAAGTATCTGTATGCAACACCAGCGTATCTGTAGCTTCTCAAGGAGGCCTACAGTAGTCCGTCAACTATCAGTTCGACGCGAGATCAGATATATGCTGCCTACTTACAAGTTGTTGTTTGCGCGTAAGCTTGGTTGTCATACCTTCTCTCAACTCTGGAAATTCTGCAGTCGGTAATGGTCGATAGCCATGTACCTGTTAAAGTTAAGCCAGCCACCCTTTGAGTCCGGGATGGTAAAGCGAGACTTACGATGTATAACCTGAGAATGCGTTCGTCCCGGTTGCAAATCCATTCCCGAGTTCTTAACGCCTGAAGCGCCTCCCCTACGCTGGTCCAGACGTCCTGCGGTTTACTACTCGGCTTTTTGCCGCATCGAGCAAGGTAGCCTTTATCAAAGAAGGCCATGCCTGTCTTGTGTAGTAAGGCTGGCTCGACCAAGTGTAGCGACGAAAGTTTGAGCAACGGATAGTGCGTAGTCATCAATATCCTTGCAACGATCCAACGTGTCTCCAATACAGCAGGCGGATGAAGAGCGGACAGTCGACTCACGCTATGGAACCCCCCATAGAATTTCCTACGAGGGCCAACCTACGTTTCGAGAAATCGACGTCCACACCAGTGCCCAGCCCTGCCAAGAACACGTGGACACCTCGAGCGTGATCGTCCCATGAAACTACGTGTGCGACCGCCGAAGGAGATGGAATTAATGCTCATCGTCGCGAAAGAACATGCACCTCACATAGGTGGTATCCCGAACGAAGAACCTCCTCATTAAGTATAGCGGAATCTCCATGATTTGGTAGGTCGAGCAACCACATGTTGTGGAACCGAACTGACGATCCGGTACTTGCTTGTTGATTCTCGAAGAGTCGCTGAATCGTTGGCTCCCAGCGCTCCTTATGACTCGTGTTTCCGTGTATGAACACGAGCGTCCGGACATCTTCCCGAGCCTTAGAAAATGCATCATGATCATTTGCGACAGGACACGTTTCCCCGATCCAGTATTGATTCGCGACGATCAGAAATGGGATACGTGGACGAGGATTAAACACATATCTCTTTGAGAGTAGAGGGATAGAGAAAGTTAGCATAGAGAAAAGGCGCTCGAATGACATCTAACTACAGTCACTTATATCTATTCGCAGTATCAGCTGTGGATGGCTGAAACGAACGCTTATGACGGGTGCATACCATGGAATGAGTGACGGGCTCAGTTGTGGTGCGGCAGCAAGTGGGTTCGTGTTACGCAGTCAGTGAGACTCCGTCTGGTGTGTTGATCATCGAATGTTGGGAGTGTTGTCATGGAAGAGCGTCTTGCCTGTGGGATTGTTTGAAACAGATCTCAGCGAGTGGAGGACGCAGCCACATACATAGCGTGCGTGAACGACGGCATAATATTCTGCTTTGCTAACCAAGGGAGGACAACTGGATCCCAGAATTAGGGCATACCCCGGGCATCGATCGATGGTGACCTGATGATTTCGCAAAGTCGAAGTCACTAGATGCCATGCGATGGGTGTGACAGTCGACTTGATGGTTTCGCCACCTGGCTCCGCGTGTACTCTCGAGGTAACAAGAAATGCATTTCACTGCGAGCCAATGCTTTCGTCCTAGGTTACTAGCTGTGAACTATGCGGCATCCCGCTGTCGTTTCTGCAGCAAGTCGGGTAAGCGGCACCTCCGTGAGTTTCCACACCCGAAGGTCGGTTCTCAACGAACGCTTGCAAGGCCGTCACCATAAGCCGGATGTCGTCTGGACGCAATATATTCTTTAGCTTAACGGTACCATTAGAGAGGGCAGCGAGGACCAGGGCACGATTGGAGAGACTTAGGACCCGGTGCGGTGAGGGTAATGTGTAGGACGCCTGCTCTACCATTGGCAATCTGTGCTGAGGTCATGGCAGGCGGGGAAGGGAGGAGTTGAGGAGGTAAGGATCCTTTTTCTGTTGCGCCTGATAGCCGCCATAATGGGGTGGGAGAGACGGCTTGACGTAGCTCCATGGCGTGACCGGTGGTGCGACCAAAATCGACGAGGTTGTGGAGGTGAGCTGCATTTGGATCGCAGGAGACGATGATCGCCTTGGTACTGATGGAAGAAAGGATGAGATGGGAGGCAGGATCGGAGAGGGAATGGGCATGGATGGCGCTGGGGGAGTCGAGGAGGGTGGCAGAGGACAATTCGAGGAGTTCGAACACGTCTTCGTCCAGATAGCGGCTGGAGGTAGATATGCACCTTGATGATCCCCGCGAAACGTTTGCAAGTTGGAAGCTCTGCAAGGAAAGCGGTGTTGTTAAAGACATATTCTGATTGCCAGAGAGTGCCGATGTCTTATTTACGAGGGTGCCGACGGCGGAGTCAACTATGGCCAGAAGGGGTGCAGGGACCTGGACGACACGAACACGAAAGGAGACACACACACACAAAGAGGCTGCGACAAGGCCCACGAGATCACTGATGATGCTGCCCCTGAGAGCGAGGATCTTATTTAAATATCATTTATATCTTTTTTGAGGACGATGCTGCAGGTGCACTTTTGGACTAGAATACCTCGACCGCGGACCTTCTGTTGCGGGATTTGGTTGTCTCGGCGGGGGGGGGGGACATGGGCAATGAAGCAAGGTGCGGTGGTTAGATCGGGAAAGGCATCGCGGATGTAGGCGTTGAAGGTGTCGGTAAAGAGGTAGAGCGGCGCGACTTGAGTGTTGGAGATGAGGATATAAACGGAGGCGAGGACGGTAGTGAGGAGAGTGTGTGCGGTGTGGTGGTAGAGGCGGAATCCAAGGGTGTGGATCTTGTGTACAGACATGATGTAGTGACCATGCCAGTCCATCGTGCAGGTAGGTATTTGTACCGGAATGGACGGTTCAGTGTTTAGGTAAATTTCCGACATGACTTGTCTGCCTCGAGAATGTTCGCTCCCTGCCAGTGTCCTCCTTCGCCCTCCGTTTCGTCCGCGCGCTCTCGGACCCTCCCTAGCACCAAAATTGATGGCACGCCTTGTCGGTCGAGTCGAGTCTCTGTCGTCGCTGGTTAGTCGACCTCGTCGGTCCCTCATCGTCATTCCTCTTGCGATCAATGATACGCCCGCAAAAGCTGATGACATTGCCTAGCATATTCGGGTCGCGGGTGTGGACTTGATGGAGTTTGGTTGTGTAAACGTAGGAATTTTGGTTTTGAATGTTTTGTGTGTAAATTTTGCATGAGCGACGACTCGGATCATGTAGCCAGCAACACTGGACCTGTTGGTACACGCCATGGTCTTAGCCAGTTGGCCTAGGCGTAGAACATGAGGAGTATCGGTCCCAAGGAAGAAGAGGCGGGTAAATGGCGAACCTGGCAGGGTAGAAGTGGGAACCTCAGACCCCCTATCAATCTCAACGGGGATAAACATGCTTGGCCTGTGCGCCGGCGAGCGTGAAGGGCAAGCTCGGATGGGGAACTAATGAGGTGATTATGAGCAACCTTGTCCGAGTGATGGCACAGGAACAGTGGGGGAGTGCAAAAGAATTGGAAGCGCTAGAGGACCCTGTCGTGGCCAATGAAAGAGTTTGCTTTCTCAGTCTTCTCGCGTTTGGTTGCAGCTCGGTCGACCCTCTACCCACCGCGGTCGTGACGACGTCTCTGAGAGAGCGCGTCTCGTCTATGACAACTTGGCAAGTATCGTATGTCAATGCATCGAGCCAGATGCAGATCCAAGTCAAGCGAGACTTTGTAGGTTGGATGTAGGGGTCATCCGGTTACCGGGTATACTTCATAATGCATAAACTCATAACGCATAGCAAACCCTCCTCCTGTTCACCCCTCCTTCTTTATTACACTGCACCTCGTTGTATACTTTATCATTTCTTTCGCCGCTATGTGCACACCCGATGCTCTCCCACATCATTAATGCTTTGCCCATTTCCCAATACAGTCGACTTTCTCATAATGTATAAGGTCGGGAGTCAGCTGTCTCCAATACACTATGAGAAATATACCATAGCAAAAAGTTCCCACGATTGTAGGGGCTGACTAATTTGGGAGTGACAAGCCCAATGTACACTATGATACGACAAAAAACCACTAATCTGACTTCAAATATCTATGCAAAGTGATCTGTTTAGCATTCTGGGCCTCATCTCCTCTTGTCAAAGCTTGGCATGGAAGGCGCGAAGATGATGAAGAAAGTCAAGAGAGGCCCATCTGTGTTTGCTTGGGAAATAAATCCTCCTTCTAACTTCTGACAGATCTCCATCAGCTCCGACACAGTAACAGCCAGCAGCTTGCTATTGTTGTCATTGTCATTGTCATCATCATCATCAGATTGTTACCTGGTCATTAAGAGAGAGACTTTGTTGTTTAATAGCCAGTGCTGCAGGTTGTGCACTGGTATTCACAGTTGGATTAGCCTTCAACACTGTCTCTTTGGGTTTCTGCTTGTATGACAGAGATTTAGGACATGGCTGGCACTTTGGAATGATGGCCATTGAGGTGGAAGGTCTCAAATTTGCATCTGTCACTGCATTGGTTACTGAAACTGTGACAATTCTAGTGGCTCCAGTCCACCAACCCCTGAGCCATCCCCTTTGAAGTGTATCTCATAATGTATATTGCCCACATACCATGACAGGAGCCACCAAAAGTCTATACATTATGAGATTTATAGAGTACTACCATATACAGTATGAGCAAGTTGAGTCACTGTACTTTTTTTCTTAAAGGTCCTAAATGCCACCACAATAGATTATCCATGGACCATGTCTTATTTGTATCATTAGCCGCTTCTAAAAATTATATGCAGGACTTCATTTTGAATCTTCAGCTCTTTTCACTCTGTTGCAACCATATGGCTCTCCGATTCTGGTTCTCATATTGGTTAATTTGGGGTCTGCCAGGCTGCCATCTACACACATAAGTGCTCATTGAGTGCTCAATGAGCACACTAGTTTGTGTTGGCGACCTAAGACAATAGGCACAACCAAACACTTTGTTACGATTCATCGGACCCCTATTTCTTTTCTCTAACCATTCCATTACCCTTGCTGTTTGAACCCCGCTCAGGTCTTTCCTTCCTACCCTTCGCCCTGATTCCCACTTACCTATCTAGCGTGACTCATCCGCAGTTGTATTACCAAAGTACCCTCCGTTGCTCTCTTTATGCTATTGGTCGATCAGCTTGTTCTTCGCAGTTCCACTGCATTCTTTCACTGACTCGATCCTTCCTTTACCTTCCCTCGCATTCCAAGGCTCTCGTATATAAACCTTAGGATACCCTCGATGTACTCTAAGTTAGACCTACGCAATCTAACCCCTTACATCGAATCCTCTGATCCCTC
>JBBPLY010000230.1:16400-30858 GCA_038090035.1 Xerocomus nothofagi | reverse complement strand
GGAGGTGAGATGCCACTGGTTGTGGGACGGGAGTACCTGCAAATAAACGACTGGCCTCTTCAAATCATCGAGGTAGTTGTACCACGATCGTAATGTCGATAGTATGAAATTCAATCATGCATCAGTGTACAGACCAAAGGAATGCCAGCATTTCACGTCGGGACATGTTGTTTGACAGAAAAAAACATGACGACTCGGTTTGCCGAAGAAAGGTAGTTATTGCACGAGTCAATGCCCACAGTGAACCGTTAGGAACACTATAAGCGATATAAAATAGGAGGGGGAAAGACAAAGATAGCCAATAGAACCTCGAGCTCAGACGTTTTTGACTTGTTCCTCCAAGTATTCCCATAGCTTCTTGCCAATCTCGGGATCCTGCGTATCAGCGCGAGGCGTGCTGATGCGTGCCCAAGGAACGAGGTACTACAGACGGGGGTCATTCATCATCGAGGACGAGCCACACCGCAAAGCGTACGCACTTTGCCGTTCAGGGACTTGCCGTTAGGTACCGTGCCCGCATACAGCTGGGTGATGGCCCCGTACGATACGGAAAAGAGAAAGGCATACTGTGAAACGTAACGTCAGACAAAAGACCGAGACAGGATACCCGTAGGCCATACTGTGATCAGTATAAAACTCCACGTGTGCCTCCCCAGCTCGGTTCGGATACCTCCTGTCGAATGACGTGCGTGACAGGAGTTAAGTTCAGATGGATGTATGCTCACCTGGGTTCAAGGAAGTGGAGACGATGCCTTGGTCGCCGTACCGCCTCATCAACTCTGCAGAGAAGACGATGTTGCCCTAGAAAACATCAGTGGGGTTGGTCTCAACGTGATCAGAACGAACACACGGTCTTGCTCTGCCCGTACAGTTTCCAAGTGTTTGTTGCTCTGCGCATCGGACCGTCTTTCATCGTGTCGTAGTCGAGACCAGCTATCCAGTGAAAATTAGACGCGGTGTTGACCACTCTAGCGATCCCATCTGGTGCTGATTGTGCGGTGGAGAGTAGGGTGGGGAGCACGAGTTCGGTAAAGTAGAAATGACCGAGGACGTTGGTCCCGAATTGAAGGTCGTATCCATCGTCCGTGACCATTTCAACTGGAGCGGCCATCACACCGCTGATCCAACAGTATGTCAGTAATTCCTGAGAGACGAGCTCGATGGCTTACGCGTTGTTGAACAGGACATTCAGTTGTGTCTCTTTGCTGTCCGAACGTCAGCGTTCCTGTGGTCACGATTCGAAAAAAGTCTTACGAATTGAATTCCTGCGCCGCAGTTTTGACGCTCTTTAGGTTTGCGAAGTTCATGATGAGGAGGTTGGCATCTTTTCCGGTTGCTTCCTTGAGCTCTTCGAGGACTGCTTGACCTTTGACTTGATCGCGAGCGGTGATCCAAACCTTGGCATTCTTGGTTAGAAGCACCTGAAGGATGAAAAGAGGAACTCTGAATCATTGAGACAGGAAATCCGAAGCTGGTACTCACTCTGGCGGTCTCTTTGCCAATGCCAGCGGTGGCACCGGTGACGAGGACGACCTTGCCAGACATGTCGGATATGTCTGCGGCCGTGTACCTGAGTCTTCCAGGAAAGATGTTTTCACTGAAAATGGCCCATAAGAGTCCCATGTTGAATGCAATAGGGGGAGAGGATGTCGTGAAGCACGAAAGTGTCGGTTGGTTCGAGAGACGGGCCATATAAGACACTCCCGCTAGTGAGGCAGTCTAGCTTGAATTGGATGCTGAAACGTTGACGCTGCATTGCGGTATTGCGAACTGAGACGGTCCGTAAACATCGAGGTAGTAAAACTGAATCAGTACTTGCGGTGTGGGTAGTATCTTGATAGGCCGTTCGACCAGAGAAGACGACGAAGGGACACTTGATGTGGCACTAGCGGCAAGCTTCAAGTTGATCGGCAAGGTCATGTGTCACATGAATGTTATGAGTCCCTCGTGGTGATTCTGGTGACTCGGCCGAAGCGCTGATTTTGAGTCAGTGCAGCAAGTGTGCAGGTATTCCGGGACGCCTTTTTATCAAGCACCCGGGCGACTCTAGTAGGTGGTGGTGACGAGGGTTGCATGTCATGGCGGTATCCTTCGTACAAGGTTGATCTATTTTGACCAAAGCCTGAGGATAGGACACTCCCAGTATACCTGAGTCTGGCGTCACTACACCGCACCGGATGGGAATACTTTGGCGTCTGGCAGAGCGAATCTGATAACCGAACGTGGTGGAGAGAGAATCCGTGGCGACCGTACTAGGAGAAAAGGGATGCCAGGCCGTGGACAAGGTTATATAGCACGCGTGGCACTGACGATGTGGCACCGCAACAGAAGCGGACAGAAAACACGACGACGAGAACCGTCCTGTTGATCTTCCCGCAAGATTCCACGCTCACCCGAGAAAGAGCTCGCGGAGTAGACTCTAATCTTTTTCGTGTTGGCCCGCACCTTTCCCAAATCACCACCAAGATCAAACTGCCTGCAGGTACTCGTTTCTTTTCGTAGGTGCGACTCACATTGACCCTTTCAAACCAAACCTCCGTACCGTTGACCGTACCCTTGCCACCTCCATTCCCCCCGGAAATTATTTACCACCCTCTAAGGAACACTGTACCAAGCATGGCTACTTCCCCACCGCAAACGTCTGCTTGGCTTTGCTCGGCCAGAGCCCATGCTAGCCATGCCGTATTTCCGGGATGAAATCCACAGGCATCCAACGATGAATTATCTACCAGAGGCCCACGCTCCTCGAACATTACGCCCGTCGACGCACCTTCACGTTGCTTGAATAACGCTTTGCAGAACAGGCGTCAGCATCGTGCTCCTTTCGAGCGATTCGTCAGCGCGGATGTAGAGATGTTGTGCCCAAAGGAATACCGACGGTCTATGGGCGAAATGCAGTAAAGATGGAACGAGCGGACTATTGCGCCAAGTACACAAGATTGAATTCTGGAAAGGGCATTTTGTATACTTCGTGTGGAGTTTGACAGAGGATATTTGGAGGGTGGGGAGCATGCTTAGGATTGAGGAGCCCTCGTACGTTCGAGAAGTTGTCAGCTGCATGTGGGGATGAGTATCAGATGGTGGTCGGTGATTGTAGAGGTCGTGTTCTTTAGATAGAATGCGCATAGAGGACACCATAGAGGATTAGCCAAAAAATACTCAATTTGAGAGACCTGAAAATGGTCAATAGTACGTGACAATGGACCTGGCAGAGACGGTCTAGAATTTGATTTGTCTAAAGTCTGCACACGACATGAACGATCTGGCGTGCTATATGACACCAGAAGCAGCTGGACGAACAGCATCTTCGTCTCTGCCTATCACAATGTGTCAGTAACCCATCCACACAACATGGCGGTATGCGACGACGATACACACCCTCGAAGAACTTTTGCAAAAACGTGCGCTGTGGCCTTTCACCCACTTTGAGAAGAATACCCATTATATGGTCCGTCTGTTTCCAACAATTGAGGGTCTCCTGGAGGTCCTGGCGGTTCTTGTGTATGAGAACCTCGATCGCCCGTGGATCGGTAACGTGGCGGTTTGCTTCAAACTTTTGGCGAATACAATGTCGAACGTAGGCAGGTGTGACGGGGATGGCATACATGGAGACGATTTCGGGTGCCTACGTGGATTCCTCGGGGTTCAGAAGGAACCATGCACATAGCGTCAAGTTCTAGAGACGACTCACGGCACGAATCCAGCTTCTGTAAAGATCAATGACACGCCTACGAGCCTCTTCAGGATTGCTCGACACGCGCGAGACCTGCGCAAGACGGGACGGTATCGTCGTCATCTTGGATTGTTTCAATGTCTTTGCCTGAGTTCGGGCGGGCTCGACAACGTCGCTGATGTAAGCCAACACTCTTATACACGCTCGCTCTCCTACTACTCTGATCTCGTGTCAGTGGAATCGGTGATCAAGGTCGCCTCAGCCCCATTCTTCGTTGGATGATTATCGGGTGCAACATCCTCGGTGTCAGTCCTCGAATCCCGACCATTGGAATAGTTTGGAGGGGGGTTCACGCTGGCTACTTCAGTATGATACTGCACGGGAAGGATCAAGTGTCGATACGTCGTTTGGGTCACTGCTGGCATTTAGTACCAGCAAGAGGCCTCTTCCTCACCCGCCTTACATCGGGTCGCGCCAGCATACCACAGGGATCCTTGCTCGCATTTCCCGCTCCTGCCCATTCCCGCTGATTGTTACAGCTGGCAGTCCATCTAAACGGCCCTGTCGGGTGGCGGTCAGGCCCCTGACGAGAGCTTCGCAGGCTCGAGACCGCATGCTCTGCCGCCACTTCACATGTCCCTGCGCATACTATACGCGACCTTGTGTTTCGGAGGCATCCGACGGATGCAGCAAATAGGGCCGACAGCCCATGTTATCCTCTCCTACACACGGACTGCCTTCTTTGCTCGCACTCGCCTGGAGTACCCCTCTCCTGTCGTTCGCCTCTCCGTGCTTGGTGCCTCACCCCTACAACCCGGCCTCTACTCGCGCAACATCTACTTAGTCTGCAATAGTTAGCTTGACGCCGCTGCCATTCACAGTGTTCACTTTCGTGCTTTCCTCCCACCAGGGTCAATACGGGTGTCCCTCGGAAATGGCATATCTTGTAGCGATATGCAAAAAGGTGGCCCAGGATATTGTTGCAACGACGTCCCGGCTTCAGTCCCCCTTTTGACGTTGATAACACCGCCGTCTGGCTAGTGACCGCAACGCCCCTCACACTGAAGGTCTATCGGTGTCGGCCAACATTTTTCGAACAGTAAACTACGTAATGGTTGGCACGATTTCCTGCAGTGGGAGGTCGAATATGGGATCAATAAAGTGTGATTGCGTTCGAAAATCTCTTTCACGTTCTGTTCCCTGTACCTTTTCTTCCGTCCCATGTGACACAAATACTTCATCTTTTTTGGAGAGCCAACGAGGTACTTTTGTACTAGCATTTACGATCTTTGTAGTTGTCATTTGTCATTTGTCACCTGTCCATGTCATCTGTCCTAATTTGTGGATGTGACTAGGACGTCCTCTTATCTACCGCCACTCCAATTGCAACCTTCTTCGTTACTCCCAACACAAATCTTTCGTTGACCATGGTCAGAGGATCAGGCAAGTAATCCCTCTCTCTATCTACTCGATCCAATCAAACCCGCGTTCTCGTTGACAGGAAAGTTCAAGACCAAACGTGGTGGCGGTAGGAATTTTAGGTGAGCACCCTTCTGACGATCGTGTGACGAGACCGGATGTTGACGGCGTGGACGGCCCGTTCAGTCGGGATATGGTCCTCAACAACGATGGGATAGCCGAATCGAAATCGTAAGTGCACTTTCATCTTATGCCGGCGTTTATTATCATCGTGTACTAGATCCCGTCGTAAGAACGCCAATCAGGACGGCGAGGAGGACGATGACGACGAGGACAATGACGAGGAAGCGGATGCAGATGAGGAAGATGAGGACGGGGAGGAAGAGGAAGAGGGGGACGCAGCCGGATCTAGCGCCACTGGACAACCAGAACTGACGCGCGTCGAACGACGTGAGCTCAAGAAGAAACAAGCCGCTGAGAAACAAGCCCAGAAACAAACGATCGACGAGGAGGACGAGGATCTCATCAATCCCAATCACGTCGAGAAGAAACTTAACATATCAGACCTGGGCTCGGCGGGTTTGACTCGGAAGGAAAGGTAGGCTTGATGTTTCCGATCGAGTTCGTATGGGTTTCGATCGCGTTGATCATGATCGTGTGTCTTTAGGGAGGCAAAGGAGAAGCAGGAGGCAAAGGATCGTTATTGGAAGGTAAGCCCGAGCACTTGGCGACTTCAGCGGTGCATCTCATCCAATCATCCAGCTTCATGTTGCTGGAAAGACGGACGAAGCAAAGTCAGATCTCGCTCGTCTGAAGAGGATTAAAGAAGAACGCGAAGCTGCACAGGCCAAGCGCAAGGCCGAGGCAGAAGGTCTGTATCTCCGTTCCCCCACTCTGTGACCGAATGTTAACGAAAACGCTGCTTGGAACAGTCAAAGCAGCAGAGGTAGAGGCGAAGAAGGCAGCCATGAGCGGGAAGCGTGTCTAATCGGTCACGATGCCAAATTCATGTATGCTTTATCATCACCCGCATTGGAGTTGTTGTTCTGTCGTTGCTTGATTGAACCAGTTTCCATTCCACTCTGTTGAAGGTGAGAGAGGACTCTGGGCGGACTGAACTTTCAAACAGGCTACCACTCCCTGGGCCAGCTGCGTGCACCTCGCATGCCACGGGATCCAAGAGCAAATGCCATCGTGCCAGTGCTGCACGACGGTTATACTTGTTAAGGATCGGGACAGCAACACGCAATGCGATTTGGTTGGCCTATCTGTTGGCGTGTCATGCGACAATCGCTGACGAGGGGGCCGCAGCGGTACGCTTTACTGTGTTTCGGCCTGTGGCTGGGGTCTGCGAGCAAGATCATGTCCATAATTGATGCGTTTATGGTAAACGAGGTTACCTCGGACTCGTCAGTAATACACAAGCTACGAGGGGAGCGATACAACGTATTCCTTAACGTTAACCCAGAAACAACACATCTATGTATCCTCCCATTTTCAACCGTATCTTGCGGGAGTGACTATTACAGCTCGGTACGCGTGCTACACTTCGTGCGCCAGCGCTCCTCTGCCTCACCCCACATACATGCGGGCTCATTCTGCCACTCCCATGCATCCTCGATCGACTTCCGCACGTAATCGAGTTCCTCCGGACTACCATGAACAGGTGCAGAATCACCATCAGATATGTACTGGAAGCTATAAAAGCGACCGATATCCTGAGATCGTCGAACGATGCTGTTCGCAAACGGTAACCGGACCTCCTCAAAAGTCTTCAGTACGTCGATGACATTGCCTTGATGCGTCGACTCGTGTGTCAACAACCGTCCCAGCACGAATGCGTCCTGCAGCCGCGGGGGGACGGGGAATCAAGATAGTTCCAGGAAATATTGATGAGGGGTACGCACCTCCATCGCTTGTCCTGCACCTGCCCCAAAGTATGGCTCCATAGCATGTGCCTATGCTGTCTTCAGAGGCTGTTACGTTTGCACGACCCGAGAAAGAGCTTACTGCGTCGCCGAGCAAGGCAACCTTGCCGTCTACATAATGAGGTAATGGTCGCAGGATATGTAGTGCCCATTTCGACGGCCTCTCGACACACTGTGGTTGCGTGAGTGACAAAGAGAAGGGGGCACGCAAGAAATATGGTTAGATACCTTGACTAGTGCGTTAGCACGAACCTCCCAATCTTCGAATTGATTCAAAACCTCCTTTTCAGAGACGTCCGTCACCCAGCGACCCTCGAATGGTGTCCCGAATGCATCACGGTCGTGACAAAAGATCACAACATTGATCAATTGCCCCTGGGAGATTGGAGCTGTCACGATATGCTACACAGGTGCGTATTGGTCAGCCACGCCGGAGGGTTCGAAGTTGCATTGTACCTACTTTATTCTTTCCTAGATGCTGAATGCAGAATTGAGCGTTCTACTGAGTGCGAACCGTCAGTGACTCACGACTGTCAGATCGTTCGGTGCTTCGACGTCAGGGTACTCCTTCACGAATTTGGCGGTCGGCACTAGGCTCCTGTAAACCAGGGTACCTGTCCAAACAGGATGAATATATTCCAGCAATTCATCTCTCAAGTCATCATCTCGGACCAAGGAAGCGAGGCTTTGATACATGGACCTTCGCGTTGCTGATCGGATACCATCGGCCCCCACCAAGACGTCTGTGATAGAACTGGAACCGTCGGAGAAATGAAGCTTTATTTTTCTAGTTTCGGAATTGACTTCATAGAATTCGAGCCTCTTAGATGTGTGGATTTCGCAAGAAGCAGGAAGCTGTTGTAGGAGGAAGTTTACCAAGTCTTTCCTATGGAGCGTCATCGTCCCACCTGCAAAAATAAAAAGTCAGCGGCACCTTGGGTCGTTGAACGCACGTCCTCACGTTTCAAATTCCTCGAGAACCAGTAGTACCCGTCTCGCTGATCAGACTTTCTGAAATTCGGACCTAGTTTCAAATGGTGTTGTAGATGGGGAAGTCGTTACACGGACGAGAACTCAACCGACCGGTGTTTTCCTGAGGAGATCTGAAAGCGATCTTAAGGACTTCTTCACACAATCCCAGCTCTTCCAAAATGTCCATGGTCCTCCCAAAGATCGAGATTCCAGCACCGATGGTAGTGATTGTAGGACCTGCTTCGAATATCTCGACTGGGATAGTACCATACTTCCCGATGACCAAGGCAAGGGTCAGCCCACCAATTCCTCCGCCACTACAACGAGGTTAGACTGACCAGTCTCCTAAATATATTCAATAGTGTCTGAGCCTACCAGATGGACACACGGAACGCCGATTGCATCGAGACGTGGAACTTGAAGGAAAGCAACTGCGACGCCAGTGCAGGACAATGATCCGAACGGGGATATACCTGCGGGACTTACAGGGTTCGCCGCATCTTGATGTTACGCAAGTGGGAAGGCGTTAAATCGGAGCAAGATACAAAATGGTCCCGCTGGCATGGCTCTGAGACATGCCATAAGAGTCGTCCGATACCCTGCATCAACTATCGGTCAGTCATCTAGTTCAGTAGAATCAAAAAAAACGTTGGATCCGAGTCGAAGATGGTTTGCGACATCTCAACCCGCGCAACGTACCGCCATGCCACGAGCCTGTTCAGTAATAGGCTCCTGGTATACATAAGCCTTGGACAGAAATTATCTTATGCCAGTTTTTGTATGCTCGTCCGTTTGCGAAGGAAGTAATCCCGCCAAGTTCTTGAATTTCTGCCATGTTCGGCAACCAAGCCCGACTAGCTTCTTTCAAACCCAGCCCACACCGTGACACTGATCTATCGCGCTCCTGGCATTAGCGAGTTATTGTAGTCATTTTTGCTGGCTGATCTTCGACGTGAATAGCGATGCAGGGCCCATGAATTTGCCTTTACAAGAATCTCCAGCCACGGGGTCGTCCCCTTCCATAAGGTCGCCCCAAAGCTCTCTTAGATCAGTGATGAACCGCTCGGAATTTACAATCGCCAGCGACTTCTCCACACCTTCATGATGATACTCCCATTGCCCATCAAAAGCGCACACTTGATTTACCAGCAAGTCCTTCGCACGCCAGCAATGACGACAAGCTTGCCCGTCGCAAGCATACCCTTGATGTGCAGGCCGACATGCGCAAGAGGTACCAACGGTACAGGCCTCGCGTCATCCCCCTGCACTTGAATTTCGCTTTGCTAGCAGATGCATTGGGGATTCTTCATACTCGGATCTAGGTTTCGAAGATGTGGTCGAAGTATGTTTTATTGAATACAATGAGCCGCGCTAACCTACACCGACGCTAGGGTGAACACACCTTCATGCTAGGCATGTCGCGTTTCTCATATCCGGTGATTCGGAAGGCCCATATCGCCAAAACGCACTTCAGGGACAGTATCGTGCGCCGCATCACGTTGTGTCAAGCCAACATTAATGCAACAGCATCTCGCATCGACTTGTTTGAAGCGATGAAACAGGAAGCTGGGGATCAACTCACAAACAATGAAGACTTAAAATGGGTCAAACAAGTAATGGGGATTCGAGAAACCGATGGCGACGATCTTGCTTTCCACCATGCTACCTATGCGGATGAATTGGTAGCGCTCACTATTGCCGACATGCAGGTAGATCAAATCACGAGCGTTCATGAGAATGCTAACAAGTCGATTGATTCGGATGAGTATGATACGGGCTCAGAGGATGAAGACGATCTGGTTTACAAAGATAGGAAGCCTTCTGGTACGTGCCAGTGACATTTCTAAGTGCAGTCTGCGCAACCACTCTGATAACATTGTTAGCCTAGTCATATATCAATGTTGTCTCAACTAGTCGTTGCTTGTGTACTGCCCCGCAAACGGTGCTCTTCATTTCGCTGAGGTCTTGAATAATGAAATAACCCGGCGTTTTGATCCATCTGACGGTGTTTCAAGTTGATTGCACTCGTTTTCTAGATGGTAGAGATCAAGCACCGTTTTCAATGCCAGTTTAATTGCCTGGACTCTGGGTCCCGTATTATGTTTGCCAACCCAAAGCTGGGTATATCATACTGTCATCCTAACCCCTAACCGCGCCTACCCATCCTCTCATCAGCTCCGGTGTCAGTCTCGTGCAATATGGCAGATGCAGCTGGATGGCGTCGATTCACACCAGTCACCATATCTGTGCTCAGCAGACATAAACGTTACTTGTTCTTCTGCCCCCAACTACAAGACCCGAGATAGTGACCAAGATCTATCAGGCAGTCGGTGAACCCCTTGTTTCGGTGTAAGCTACTCCTTTGAGAACGCAAACCGTTGGACTGCACCGGAAAGATGTTGCATGTGCATTGCTTGAGCTTGCATTCGTCTAATTTATGTTTCTGGAAATGTCAGGACGGCCTCTCGACTCTTCCAACTTGATATCACTATCTCTTGCGAGAGCGACTCTACAACTTGGCGCGATTGCTACACTTTGTGCGCCAGCGCTCCTCTGTCTCACCCCACACCCACGCGGACTCATTCTGCCACTCCCATGCATCCTCGATCGACCTCCGCATGTAATTGAGTTCCTCCGGACTGTCCTGGGCAAATACAGAGCCATCTTCGGAGGTGTGCTGGAAGCTATAAAAGCGACCGATATCCTGAGATCGTCGGACGATGCTGTTCGCAAACGGTAACCGGACTTCTTCATAAGTCTTCAGTGCGTCGATGACGTTCCCTTGATGCGTCAACTCGTGTGTTAACAATCGCCCCAACACGAAAGCGTCCTGCAGCCACGAGGGAGTAGGGAATCAAGGTAGTTCTAGAAGGTATTGATGAGGGGTACGTACCTCTATTGCCTGTCCTGCACCTGCCCCAAAGTGCGGCTCCATTGCGTGTGCCTATAGAGTCTTCAGATGCTGTTACAACTGCCACAAACTGAGGTGGGGCTCACTGCGTCGCCGAGCAAGGCAACCTTGCCGTCTACATAATGCGGTAACGGTCGCAGGATATGCAATGCCCATCTTGATGGTCTCTCGACACACTGTGGTTTACGTGTGAGGGAAAAAGTGCAGGAGGCATGCAACAAGGATATTATTAGATACCTTGGCTAGTGCGTTAGCGCGAACCTCCCAATCCTCGAACTGATCCAAAATCTCCTTTTCCGAAACATCCGTCACCCAGTGACCCTCGAATGGCGTCCCTAACGAGTCATAGTCATGACGAAAGATGACAACATTAATCAGTCGCCCCCGGGAGATGGGATACGCCACGATATGCTACAGAGTTGTGTATTGGTCAGTCACGAAGAGTCCAAAGTTGCTCCGAAGTCGCGTTGTGCTTACTTTATTCTTTCCAAGATGCTGGATACGAGAGTAAGGCTTGCACTAGTGCGAACTGCCAGTGTGACTCACGACCATCAGACTTTTTGGTGCTTCGACGTCAGGGTACTCTTTCAGGAATTTCTCAGTTGGTACTAAGTTTCTATAAACCAGGGTTCCTGTCCAAACAGGGTGGATATATTCCAGCAATTTATTTCTCGAGTCGTCGTCTCGGATCGAGGAAGCGAGGTTCTGATACATGGTCCTTCGTGTTGCTGACCGGATACCATCGGCCCCCACCAAGACGTCTGTGAAAGAACTGGAACCGTCGGAGAAATGAAGTGTTATTTTTCCGGTTCCGGACTTGGCGTCGTAGAATTCGAGCCTCTTGGATGTGTGGATTTTGCAAGAAGCAGGAAGCTGTCGCAAGAGGAAATCTACCAAGTCTTTCCTGTGGAACATCAAAGTCCCGCCTGCAAAACATGAAGAATCAGAGACCTGAATTGATGAAAACATGTGCGCACGTTTCAATTTTCTCGAGAACCAATGGTACCCATCATGTTGATCAGACTTCCTGAAACTTGGACCTAAATTTCGAATGGTATTGTGAATGGGGAAGCCGTTTCACGAGCGAGAACTCAACCGACCGGTGTTTTCCTGTGGAGATGCGAAGGCGATCTTAAGGAGTTCTTCATACAACCCCAGCTCCTTCATAATATCCACGGTCCTCCCAAAGAACCCGATTCCAGCACCAATGGTGGTGATTGTTGGACCTGCTTCGAATATCTCGACTGGGGTACTAGTACCATACTTCCCGATGACCAAGGCAAGGGTCAACCCGCCTATGCCTCCACCACTGCAACGAGATCAGTGGCCAATCTCCTAAGTATGTTTAGTTGGGTCAGACTTCACCAGATAGACACATGAAACGCCGATTTCATCGAGACGTGGGACTTGAAGAAAGTCGGTTGCAATGCTTAGGACAATGGTCCGAAGGGACCAGGGGAATGGAGTGATTGAAACTCCTGCGGGACTGGCAGTGTTCGCCTGGCTATAACTTTTATCCTGCATGATCCTGATCTTACACAAGTGGGAAGGCGCTAAATCGGAGTATAAAGATAACGAACTAGATTGAACGGCCGATGACTCGGCAGAAACCTTGTTTTTGGTGGAATTTTCACTTTGCGGCTTTGATGCCAGTGGTGATTGAAACAAAATTGTATCATAAGACACCTTTCGTAGTAGAGATCGGTAGGAGTATTACAAAGCACAATTTTTGCGTTCAGGTTGCAATGGTGAGCACAGTAATAAATTTAAGAAGTTAGCAAAATGATGTCAAGCGAGAAAAGTCACTAGTTGTACAATAGAAACAGGGTAACTTGGGTAGTTAAGAACAACCTTTGCCTTTGTCTGGTGAGACGGTGATACGGAGTTGCTTGTTGGGGCTTGTGGGCAATCTGCTTGGTTTTTATATAACCTTCAGCCTGCGTAACACGGCTGAATACACATGCCTGTGACAGCCTGTCGGTATCAACTGCCTAAATAACATGTATGTGAATACGAACATGCGCACAAACAACTTGAACAGACCAACGAGGGTCTTGTACTACAGTCATCAACCGCCACTTTAAACACCAAAATTGTAAGTGTCATAGCAGCCACAACACTGCAAGTATTTTAGATCAGAATAGTAGGATGTAAGGTTTTATATAAGTGCTTGTAGTATTCTACGAAGAAGCTAATGGAAAAGACTGAAAATAGGTGGTAAATGTACCTGCAAGAATTGACAACTTATCGCGCTTTCCCTCCACTTTGAACAGGACTAAAATGGTATATCACTAGTAACCGAGCGTATCTAAGCGCGATCATGTGTTATCGATTATCTCGCTCTTCTTCGCTCTCACCATCACTACTCAGCATGCCCTTGTCGTTCTGTTCCTCATTCCCTCCACCAAGTCTATCAATGGCACCACCATCCGCACTCTCCCCAGCCGGTTTTGGTGCTGGTGCTTCGAGCTTGCCCAGCTCTGGCTTTGTCTGACATCCCTGTCGTCCCTCCTGCGTCGCAGGGGCTCTTTCTATCTTCTAAAGTAGCAACTCTTCGTGGTAAGCTTATCTGTGCTCATTATTTCTCTGTTTCCGTGCTTTGTCTGCTTCTTTCCAGGTTCCCATAAAAGTTCAGACTGTGCTTCCTTCCGATTTCGTCAAATTTCTCGCTCGGCTTTATCATTTTCGACCACTGTGTCATGCTCATCAACTCATACTCTGAATATCGTCTCCAGTGAGTAGTTTTGGCAGCCCGTCTGCATTAAGTTTACCCGTTTGTTGCTTTTTCTCAGTTCTGCCTTTCATCTTGCGCCGCGACTTCCTTTTATGGTATATCTAGATAAGATAAAGCATCGCTAATGCAGTCGTCAGACATGCTTGACCGGCATTAAGCTGGCACGATGAGAAACACTTGATCTCCATGATACATAGTAGAGCCATCTTAGGTAGACCAATGTACACCTGTTTCGTTGAATTTCATGGTGGAGGGTTGTGTATCCTTTCCAAAAACTATGGTTTAGTCAAATTTTAAGGGGAGAAATGACATCGTTAGATTACTGGATATAGCGGACTCAGTCAGAATCACTGTATATGCTACTACATGACCTTATAGTGATGCTACTGATATTTAGATGAGTGACATGACTGTGTTTCGTTCACAGTAAGTATTTGTTTAAAGTGGCAGTGGTGTTTAAAGTGGCGGTTGATGACTGTACTGTGGGCCACATTGCGAGCGGGATGGACTAATTTGCTTTAAGAGGTAGGTAATTTCCACGGATGCAAAATCGAGCTTCCACAGCCACAACTCTCAGATCCCAGTGACCTTGTTAAAACAAGGTGATCGTTTCACTGACACACCTCCATCATGAGATACTCACATGTCATAAGAGTCGTCAAACCCCCAAACCCTGCATTAACTTGTCAACATTAACGGTCAGCTGAGTTCAGTAGAATAACAAGCCTTGGAGCCTTGGAGATGGTGTGTGACCTCCGATCAACCTGCGCAATGCACCACCGAGCAGGCTCGGGCCGTTCAATAGGCTCCGAGTCTGCGTA
>JBBPLY010000230.1:0-10845 GCA_038090035.1 Xerocomus nothofagi | reverse complement strand
GTTCTGGAGAGTTTCGTCAGTCATGTCAACCGCAAAGTCGCCGCTATTGAATCAGGGCCATGAAGGCGACCACAGGATCGGATATTTCATTCTCTATTGTGCAAGTGATATTATAACAAATGATCGCGCATGCATTTGCTCGGTGCAACAAGAGGATCGTGTTTAGTAGCGGAATCAACGAAAGCATTACGACTGCTTTAGATATTATGTTCGAGTAATGGTAGCATAAAACTATGGATAGCATGAATTTAAGATGGAATGTTCAAAGATTCGCGAGCCATGAATGGATGATGCACATTGGCAAAAAAAAAAAAATAGGCATGCCAGAGTCAGAAATCCTCGTCTAGCGAACTAGGGTATTGCATACGTTGGGAGAAATCATCCGAAGGAAAGGAAAATCACTCACAAGACCCTGGTGGAAGCACCTCCCGCCGTTGGGCTTATGTAATTAACATTGGCCATGGCGTAGTCCGACATCCGTTTCTCGAAGAAATTGGTCTTGCCTTGCAGCAAAATCATGTCCATAAAGTCGAATGGATTATTGGCATCGTATACCTTGGGGTTGCCGAGCGATACCAACAGGCGATCAGCGACGAACTCGATGTATTGACACATGAGCGGAGCGTTCATGCCGATCAAGGCCACCGGTAGTGCATCTTGTCAAGGAGCGATCGTGAGCATGCGCGACTCGAACGAAGGGTTCAAGAACATACCCGTCAGGAACTCTTGTTCGATCTTGACGGCCTCCATTATGATACGCTCGACGACGTCAGGATGTGGCCGACGCTTTAGGTGACTGAACAACAGACAAGCAAAGTCGGTGTGCATTCCCTCGTCGCGACTGATGAGTTCGTTGGAGAAGGTGAGACCTGGCATCAGACCACGCTTCTTCAACCAGAAAATGGATGCAAAGGAGCCAGAGAAGAAGATCCCCTCTACGGCAGCAAAAGCGACGAGACGCTCGGAAAACGTAGATCGCCTGTCGGAGATCCACCTGAGAGCCCAGTCGGCCTTGTGTTTGACACATGGAATGGTCTCCAGCGCATCAAAAAGATACTCGCGCTCGGCGGGATCCTTGATGTACGCATCGATGAGGAGAGAATAAGTCTCGGAGTGGATGTTCTCCATCATGATTTGGAAACCGTAAAAAGCACGCGCTTCTGCGACTTGAACTTCGTTTGAGAAACGCTCGACCAGGTTTTCATTCACGATGCCGTCCGAGGCAGCAAAAAAGGCAAGAACATGAGAGATAAACCGACGTTCATTATCGTTGAGGCGATTGTCCCAGTCACGAATATCAGTTTTAAGGTCTATCTCCTCGGCGGTCCAAAAGGATGCTTCCGCTTGCTTGTACATTCGCCAAATCTATGTGGATGGTCAGTCACGGGAAAGAGAGGATGATGAGGTCTATACTTCATGGTATTCTATAGGAAAGAGTACGAATCGACGCTTGGACTGTTTCAATAGGGGTTCCTCGCCTGCCAAGTAGTAACGGATGAGAGCCGACAAAGTGGTTCGAGACAGAACGCATACATTCAGGGAGATCCACCTCGCCGACAAACGTACTACTAACGCTGTCATTCCCGTCAGTTCCGATCTCGTTGAGAGGTCCAGGGGATGATGAATGCATGTTGGGATCATCGATGATTAAATGGCCGGTATCACATTCTGGCTTGGTTGAATCTAGCGACAAGGCCTCGATAGACTTTATAATTTGAGGAACGTGCGAGGACCGAGAAAGAGTCATGACCCGCCTGCTCGTCGGAGTGTCATCAACGAGACGGAAAGAAATATATATGCCTTTGTAATGCTTGCACTCAAAGCCGGTGTTAGGGGTCACACTAATCATGCCGAGATCGAAAAGCCAAATTTCACGACCTCGTGTCCGACCACGAGCCGAGCAGGGCTGTTCTTCGATCCTCTGTCGCTGACACTCGAGTATGGCGATGGGCAGTTTCTCCTACACCGACAGTATTCGTGCTGCGTTCGCCTCATGTCTTCCATGTTTCTCTGCGTCGCGCTCAGAGCCTGCTTCGAATTCATCCTCAAACATAGCGAACACGATACCACGTTCTATTTCCACCAATGCTAGACCCTCCCCCTCCAACGACCTCGAACATCTCCTCCACGACTCAGACTCGGACGCTCTGTCACTCCATTCCAACCTAGGCGCCGTTGCGCATCGCAGATCGAGACGCCGTCGACGACCCAAGTTTTCTCTCACCCTGTTTGGATACACCCTCTTCGGTCCTCCCCCGATATATCTCGACGAAGACGATGGGGATGATGCGACGGGCGGGAGAGCAAGAGCGTTGGTCACCACGTCATCCTCTACGCTCGATTCCGATGCAGCCCCACTCGACGCAAGCACCATCGAACGACTGACGTCCCCGGATCACATTGCCGCGCTGGCTATGCAACGGGAGAGCGAGCGGCAGCGGTTGGACGCAGAGGAAGAGGCACGTCGGAAGGCAGAGCGGAGGGCAAGGAGACAAGAGCGGAAATCTCGCGCCGCGTTATTGTCGCTCGGCGGTACGCCGCCTCCTCCGGACGTCGATACGTTCGAAGGGTTCCAGGGGAGCGTGAGCGGGACGGTCTCATCGCCATTTGCTTTCCACCAGGCGATCCCAGTCTCTCGGGACCACCCGGATCCGGACGGATTCGGTCGGGACGCCGACTTTAGTGGCTTCCATGCTTCACATTTGGGCGACGCCGACGATGCAGATCTAGATGGGGAATTGTACACGCGGAAGAAGAAATCATCTGCAGCACTGAGCGCGTCGGGCTCGGACTCGCGTTCGCGTACCTCGGCTTCGCTTTCCGCTGGGGACAACTCTCACATTCAAAATTTCTCGAGCCACGTCACACACCAGTCCATTCCATACCCACATACTGAGATGCATCTCCCCACGCCGGTTAAAAAGAAGAAGCATCGTACATCGAAGCAGACATCGACCGTCTCCTCGGTGACGTCACAGTCAATGTCGATAGGACCGTACACGCCTGTGGAGAGTATTGCAGAGACGCCTGCGGTGGCCGCGTTCCCCGTTCCGCACGAACGGTACATTCGTGACCGAGAACACAGCAACTTTCCTAGCGCTGGACTTCCTGGCGAACGGAGGCACAAGCCTCTAGATCCTAGAGCGTTCCTTGCCCATCAAGGATAGTGACATGGCGAGATGAAGAGATGTATGCTGGATTTTCTATCCCAAAGGATGGCGTTTGATTTATCGAGGATTGCTTCCATGCGGATATACGATCATTTATGTTACAATTTACGACTCTTCCTTTTTTTTTCAAACCTGTTGTGGTTACCCTCTTACAGTATGCAAAATGTAGTTCGCCAGCTTGAAGCTCGACAAACAGTACCCAGGCTGGAATGCCATGCAATCCCGAAAATTACCACATAATCATCTAGAGGAACCCCAACAAAATTCAAAAGCGTAAGAGTGATAGTGGCGGAACGATCCACTTCTGGCACGAACAAGCGAGTACAAAGAGAACCGCAAAGATCTTCTACTGCAATCGTACAGATTTCCGCTTCCGCCTCCGTAGCGTTGCCTGGGGGCTCAACGGACGGGACGAGGGTGGAGGACTCGGAGGTCGGCTGAAATATTTCGATCGAGCGAGAAAGCTTAGAATGGCGATCGAAATATAGTGACCAAAGATCCCGACCGTAGCCCCGATGATGCATGCGACAGCACAGAACACGTAGACCGGGTATAACGCAACTGCCACCGTACGGATGATCGAAATCGGGGTAAACAGCACGATGTCGAGCGTGACTTTGACCACGACGATGATGGGCGAAAGTAATGCGTGAATGATGGACCAGAGGACGTGTAACGGGTACACCGCGGCGAGAAGAGAGCGGACCGCGAGGCGGAACACGAGGTATGACCCAGTTAGGACCGGCTGCAATAAAGGGAGAAGCATGGCAATTGGAGGAGGTTCCCCCGTCGGCGAGACGCTTTCGACCGCCCCGGTCATAGTTACAGCTGACATGGCAGCAAACACGACGCTGCTCTTGTTTTCGATCCTAAGGAGGTATACGTCAAACTATCATAAAGCGTAGCCCATCTGAATTGAACTAACCCGTTGAGTGGAACTTGGTTCAATATGCTTGGGGTCGTTGAGACGCTTGACCGTGAAATTCGGCAGTTGCTGGTATCGTCATCACGTGCTTTCTATCCTTGTACTACTACCCTCGGTGGACGTGTGCAACACCATCTCAAATCTTTACACGAGCTGATCGGCATCAAGTATCCCGTCATGTTATTTTTGAGAAGGGAGTGGAACATAATCCATGAGCTGATCACCAAACTTCATGGTACCCATGGCTGGAGACATCTCCGCTGTACAAGACGTAATAGGCAACGTGTAGCTTCAAGGCAGCTCGCAAGAGTCCCAGAAAAGCCCTGCAAGGGAAAGGATCAGTATCAGGCGTGCAGGCCAAGGCCAGACTTGGGTCAACGAAATTCGACGAAGTCGCGCAAGTACACGGTGTTTTGGATCTCAAGTGTCCGGAAGTCAGTCTCGCGTCTGCTATTGCTGAGTTACCCAGATTGAGTCGCGAAGAGGGGAGACACACGACCGCAACAAGAAGGCATACTCAATATTCTCACTGCTTGGGTGTTCCGAATGAATATCATAACAAAGAGGATGAGACGACGATGGGTGCATTCCGTCCTCGCATGAAGTTTATGAGTAATCTAATCTGTCAGCACGTCAGAAGTCTTGGATATACATGCAAAGGGTTCCTACCTATGTAATGACGTGATTAGTAGTTCACCTACTTCAGCTTGGAGAACAGTTTTGGCCCTGCACAAGCCTGCAGAGAATGTGAAGGTGTCATGTGAAGAGTAAGAGCGAGATGACATACGTCAACACAGTGCATCATGCTTTACACGTCAGGTCAATATTTAAGCACACGTCATGATCTGTAAAACACGTACTGGACTGCAGTGAACCAAGTGCAATCAAAGTCTTGTCAGCCTAGTTCCGGGGAGGAGAAAGACGACGAAAACATACATCTGTCAGGAGTGCCTGTGAGCTCACAACAGAGAAAATGGGTGTGAGTTACTTACAATTCCTCGACACAGTCCTCGCCCTTGTAGCCTTGGCCTGCCGAGATCTTCTCTTGACAATGTTCAAAGTGTCGCGCCAGAGGTACACATTGGGCCGAGCTTTTGCATTCGTCACGAATTACCGGATGCAACTGCAGATGAAAAAGCATAAGCAAGGAAAGGAACCAAGTTGCGTGCACTTCGCTGACGTCTTCCGGCTCCTCCTCTTCCTCTTCCGCTTGTACAACTTCTTCGACCTGCGCGGACTCCGTAACCTCCTCCTTCTCCTCTGCGTCGGCGTGAACGACGTTTAGGAAGGACGAAAAAAAAGACGAAAGACTCATGGACGCGACTTGCGGAGGTACTTGGTGTTCAGACCAATTTTACGCTCTTCGGTCTCGCGAGATTACGGGTCCTATACTTCAGGCGCCGCTCGAAAGTCACAGCTCCGCCACCTCTTACCTGACAGCTGGCTCTCCCAAGGAGCCTGAGGCTTTTCTTCACTTGCAACTTCCTATAACATGAGCTAACGAGGTATCGACTATGATTGAGCCTTTGCAGCAGAGTGGGCAATGAGTGCAATTCTCTGACCTTCATAGTGTCATTGACACATTGTCCAGGGTACCCCCATAAGGAGATTTCCCATTCCCTGACACGGTTACATCAAACAGTGCGTACTCTATTATGTTTGTTGTTCGTCGGGTGCACTGATCATCACTTTGAATCGAAATGCAATAGTGAACGTGCGGATGACCCATCGCGTAACTTATTGTATACCCCATTATCTGAAGAGTTCTCTCAAATGTTCAGCCTCCCACTAATCCGAAATATTCTCATCGGCTCTCCGCAATCTGACGCGAGCGTCTGTGCAGAACTCGTCCGCAGCTGACCCATTGTCTCTGTTCAAATCGTGTCTCGTTCTTGCTATGGCGTCGTTGGGGAGCTGATCGAGCTGACCGAATGTTCATTTGATTCCTAATTTACGCTCACCATATTTACATGCTTATCCATCCTGAAGACACTCGGATGGGTCCCACCTGACTTCGATGTTGGAGATAGCTAAGAATACTCGACTGGACATGATAAGGGGCCATCCCTTTATTTCACGCTCTCCGCTGCTAATCTTCTCCCTGAATCCAGCACGTCTCCTGTGATGAACACAGCAGCGTTCGAGGGTCACGGTCCCCGTAGCACTTACTGTCCCTCTCCTGGCCTCCAGGAGAGGGATTCAACCTCTGAAAAAGAAAACGGCAAGGCAACCACACAAGTGGACATTGTTTCCGTAGAACAGCAAGATAGCGTCGCTCTTGCCCCTCAGGCGGTCAATACAGATGACCCTTTCCCCATCGACCCAGATGCGCCAGTGGAGGAACATCAGTTTACCTTTCGTGCGGCTATCGTTGGTTGCGCACTTGGGGCCGTTATCGCAGCGAGCAATGTTTATCTTGGCTTGAAGGCATGTCATTCGCTATAGATGACTCCACTGTCTTAACCGGATCACTCCAGACCGGCTGGACTTTCGGTGCATCCCTTTTCGGTGCAATATTTGGCTTCGCGATTCTCAAACCCCTCTCAACTGCTCTTCCGCGTTACCTGGGAGGCGGTTACTTTGGACCCAAGGAGAACAATGTCGCGCAGGCAGCTGCAACCTCAGCCGGATCCCTGGGATTGCTCTTTACCTCTGGTTTTCCTGCCGCCTATCAACTAGGACTGCTCCAAGCGTCCCCAAGTCAAGACATTGGCCGTCTGTTCACGTTCACGATCTGTTGCGCCTTTTTTGGCCTGGCGTTTTCGATCCCGCTCCGCAAGTTCTATATCCTCAAGTTGAAGCTCGTCTTCCCGACGGGCGTCGCGGCTGCATATACTATTCAATCGTTGCATGTCGGCAAGAATGCGGTAGTGGAAGCAAGCAAGAAGACAAAGGCGCTTATTCTTTCGTTTTGTTTTGCTATCACCCTCCGGGTGGTAAGCGAGTATGCGCCAGCGTTGCTTTGGGACTGGCATATATTCTATATGCTGAACAGAATTGGCTGGACTTCAGCGATCGCAGCAGAGAGCTGGGTCAGTGCGACGTGCGCAACCTTTCAGTTAATGCTGATCCAAGCTTCATTAGGGATGGATATGGGAATGGACGCCAGCTTTTATTGGCGTCGGGATGTTGACGGGTATCAACGCATCCTACAGTTTCTTGGGTGGAGTACGTTTTTTCAATTAGTTACGTCTAATGTTGGGGTCTCATTATCATCAGAGTTTCTTGGCATGGGCTATCATAGGACCAGTTATTGTCAGCAGTGGGTTGGTACGTGTTATAGGTATCACTACACCAAAGTGATGTTCTGAGGACTACCTAGGCATCAGGTATCCCTGGGGTTGCCAGTATACCTGGTTATATGAATTATTTTTCCATGTAAGCCATTCCCTTTATAACGCCAATGTTGGATCCTTACGGCTTCAGCCAGGACCCTCTCCGATCCGATCAATGACCCTTCACCCAGATACTGGCTGGTAATACATACCACTTCGCATTCATTCATCCACTCAACGTGAACTAGGTCTGGCCGGGTACCCTAATGTTACTCTGCACAAGTTTCGCAGAGGTGGCTTGTAACGCAAGGTCGATCTATACAGCTCTTCGCGGGGTGGTCTTGAGCGTCACCGAGAAGATCCAGAGGCTGCCCCCCGGTGACAGAACAAAGGATGAAATTTATGATCCCGTTCCTGAGAACGAACGTGTACCCCCGTGGTTGTGGGGTTCAGTGCTTTTAACAAGTGTCGTCGTTAGCTGTGTTGTCATGGGCGTTCAATTTGGCCAAAACGTCGGCGTCACGCTGCTTGGTGAAGGTTATGCTTATCCCATGCTTTTGCTCGCTCACTCGACTGCCAGCTATCATCTTCGCGTTTCTCTTTAGTTTTATCGGGACGGAGAGCTGTGGACGGACAAACATCACTCCGGTAACCGCAATCGGTGTGCTTGATTTTCGTTACACCGTCAATGTGACCCTAATACCGAAATCAGGAAATGCGTCTCAGCTGGTATTCGGGGGCATTGGAAAAGGGACAAATTATTCTCCAAAGCAGAATGAGCTCCTTAACAGCCTGTCGGGTATGCTTGCGCTCGGTAAGTCCCTTCAAACGTCATTTATATGGCAGACAATTAAATTATCTGTGACAGGTGCTTCAGAGCAAGGTTTGCATCCAACTTGATCTGATTAAGTTCTCCGACACTGATCTTTTGTAGCTGCTGATATGATTGTGGACTTGAAGGCTGCACATCTTCTCCGATCTTCACCGAAAGCTGTCTTTTATGCACAGCTATGTGGGGCAATCGTATCGATATTCATATCTGCTGGCGTCTATGTCGTGTTTTCTTCAGCGTATCCCTGTATCAACAGTCTCTCCTACGACATATGCAGTTTCCCAATTCCTGATGTCCAAGCTTGGCGCGTACGTCGCACGACGAGGTGTTTCGTTTCCTTTTCTTGCTGATGATGATAAACAGGCGATCGCAGTTGCAGTGTCTTCCTCGACGTTGCCTATTCCACCATCCTCCGGTTATACGGCCATTGGACTTGGTGTGGTCTCTGTCCTGTCGGTCGTGGTGAAATACAAACTAGTGCCTCCGAAATACCATGCATTCGTTCCGTGCGTAACACAGCGAGCGCGTCAATTCCCCAACGTCTCACACTGACCCCGTTCCAGAAACTTTAATGCAGTAGGGATCGCTTTCATCATGAGCAAGTCTCTAGCACTTCTTAAAATCCGGACGCATTGATCACCAAGATCCACAGATGTCAGCACGTACCCCTTGGCAATGTTCTTTGGGTCTACTGTGGCGTACTTTTGGAGAAGAGCGTGAGTGTGCTGTCGGAATCCCGCTAGAGTGTTGTCTGATCGGAAAAGCCAGTTTCGCCCACAATTACCAGATGTATTGTTTTGCGATCGCGACGGGGTTCATCGCAGGCGAGGGTCTTGGGGGGATCGTTACCGCCATTCTGACGATTGCAGGTGTTTCGGGAGCGACGTATGGTACGACAATTGGTTGTCCAGGCGGTGTTTATTGTGGATGAGTCGAAAGTGATTAGTAGTAGTGACCATCGGATGAGTCATGCAGTGAACTTACGCTCGACGTTGCAAGTGGACTCTCTTTCAAATGTTCAATCGCCTGAATCAAGTACGCACGGCACTCGTCTCGTTCGCTACGAAATCGTTTTCCACGACCAACGTCGACTCATCTCAATATCGCTCCGCAATGACTTCAGGTACCAATCTGACGTGTATATGACAAAAGAGCTCATAGCATGACCGCGGGACAGCCTCACAGCAGTCCGAGATCGCCACCTTTGCAGCAGGTTGTTTCTGGGGCGTGGAGCACATCTTTCTGAAGCACTACCCACCTTCTCAGAACAAGGGCATCTTGAAGACTGCGGTGGGGTACACGGGGGGCAAAGGCTCGTCGGTCAAACCGAACTACCAGGACGTGTGCGCCGGCACGACGAATCATGCAGAGGCACTGAGGATCGAGTTTGATCCTACCGTCGTCACTTACGACGAACTCGTCGGTGAGCGTTATGCGATACTAGGCGGTGGCGGCGTTTTCCCCCCTACAACTGACCTTTTGGTAGAGTTCTTTTACCGCACGCACGACCCGACGACTGTGAACAGACAGGGAGCGGATACCGGTACTCGTACGTCTTGAGCCCTAGGCGATTGTACGTCTCCTGATCGTCGTATGCATGCAGAATATCGGTCTGCCATCTTTACTCATAGTCCGGAGCAAGCAAGCATCGCAAAGCGCGTCACGGAGGAAGTCCAGGCTAAGCATTTTACACCCAAGGGAAAGAATATCGCCACGGAGATTCTTCAGGCTGGACCTTGGTATGACGCAGAGGACTATCACCAACTGTACCTCTTCAAGAATCCACAGGGCTACCAATGCCCCACTCACAAGTTGCACTGGTAATGGGTCGCATGTACTACGGATCAGGACCGAGAAAAGCGAGGAATGTGATGTATGCGTGTCTTACCATTAATGTCAGAAAGCACGAACGACCATGCCAGTAAGTAAATGTAAATTCCCTGTCGAAACAGCCCATTCGAACCGTGCAATCTAACTGTGGACGAACGCTCGAACGAGCACAAGCGATGGCTCGAACCGACCTGGCAAACCCATCGCTGCATACCTCCCTATTTTCGCATATACGTCCACCATGGGGATACCCCAGAGCGCCAACCACCCAAACATCCACATCCGGCCCCACATCCCCCCCACCGATCTCCCCGTGCTTCTTTTCCAGACACGCTCCAGTATGACCCCAATGCCGTTCATCACCCAGAAGCCGACGAGGACGATCGAGTTTCCGCCTCGCGCAGAAGAACGCAGTTCGACGTCGTGGAAGAGGCCGGAGATCAGGAAGGCTCCGAATAGGCCACCTAGCCTGCCAAACAGATAACTGAATGGCTGACCGCCCAAGGCCAGGACCATGTCACGCATCAATTGATGCCATCGACGACCCCAAAGTTCGCCAAGAGACGTCGATAGCCACGGTGAGTCGAAAAGGGGCGGCCATTGAGATGGATGTTGGTCGAACAAGACGACGCATACGGCTGCTAGGAAATGGTAGCTGTACTGTATTCCAAAGTACGCCGACGACGCTGCCAGAAGTGATACGAACACGGACCGCAAGAGTTCTAGGACGGGGGGAAGGGACTGGTCGAACAGAGAACCGCCTTCGAGTGAGCCGAACGTCTCGGGGGACAAGGCGCGAATGGTCTGCAAACA
>JBBPLY010000229.1:0-30940 GCA_038090035.1 Xerocomus nothofagi | reverse complement strand
AATGAAAACCATGAGGCATGACATCATAGGTTCTAGACCTAATCACGTGTCAATGTCCCACGATCACGTGCAACTGGTCACGTGACTTTGAAAGATAAAATGTGTCTAAGTCTGAAGGTGAAGGAGCGTAGTAAAAGTTAGATATATGTGGTGTTTATAACAATGAGAAGATCATGCTCTCGGTATTGAAAATGATAATAAGGGTGTCATATTCATTCCCCCTGAACGTGTTCAGTTCACATACATACATGGAGCCGAAGAAACAATATTAGAGCACATTAGGGACACTCAAGAAAAAGAGAACCTTGAGAAATTCCCGGAAATCGATGGATTCCAGAGGTTCAAAAATAAAATATACATACCAGATGACAACACACTCCAGCAGGATATTATAGAACTCTATCATGATTCGACAATGGCTGGTCATGGTGGGAGTGAGAAAACATGGGATTTGATATCCCATTATTACCATTGGGAAGGATTGCATACGCAGATCAAGGACTATACTGATCGATGTGATCGCTGCGCACGCATGAAGCCCAGAAACAAACCACCTGCAGGGTTGCTTAAACCTAACCCTATTCCAGAAGGGCCCTGGCAGGATATTTCCGCGGACTTTATAACAGACCTTCCCTTCTCTAACGGCTTTGACATGATCCTAGCGGTCATTGACCGCTTCTCGAAAGAAGTGGTATTTATTCCCACAGTAAAGACGATAACCGCATTGGGAACAGCTAGACTTTATCACGACCATGTGTGGAAAATACGTGGACTCCCCACGTCTATCACTACAGATCGAGGACCCCAATTCGCATCACAGGTGATGGCGGACCTTGGGAAAATGTTGAAGATTGACCTTCGCATGTCAACGGCATTCCACCCACAAATGGATGGGCAAACGGAACGCGTTAATCACGATCTTCAACAATATTTACATCTCTTTACAGCAGAATGGCAGACCGAATGGGCTGAATGGCTTGCACTTGCGCAGTTCAGCTATAATAATACAACACATTCAGCTACCAAGAAGTCGCCCTTCGAGTTGACTCGAAGCTATGCACCCCATATGGGGATAGAACCACACGAAGCAAAGGCACTGGTTGCCATGGACTTCGCTAATGATCTTAAATTAACATTGAACGCAGCCAGGAATAGTCTAGAGAAGGCTCAGCTGCGGATGAAGGCTACTGCCGATCTTCACCGGTCCAAATCCCCTATCTATATGGTTGGTCAGGAAGTCTGGCTTTCCACCGAGCATCTCAAGCTATGAGAAACTCGGATCTCACGTAAATTAAGTGAACGATGGATAGGACCCTATCATATCACCAAAGTTATGGACAATGCAGTCGAACTGCACTTACCACACTCGATGAGGATTCATCCCGTCATTAACATTAGTCGAATCAAACCTTACAAGAAAGGGCTTCCGGGTCAAAATGTTGATAAGCCAGGACCTGTGGCTGTGTCTGATGAAGGCAATGAAGAATTCAAAGTCGAGTTTATTATTGACTCTCGCCTCAAGGGTAGATCCCTTGAATATTTAGTTCATTGGCACGGCTATCCTGATGAGGATCGTACTTGGGAACTGGCTTCACACGTTTCCAATGTGAAGGACGCTATTTCGGACTTTTATCTATTACATCTGAACACTCCGTGAAAGTTGCGGATGCTGCAGGAGGACTTTAATGGGCTTTTCTGCCCATATGAAAATTTCACCACCGCTTGTGCTTTATGGTCATGCCTGGAAGTCGTACCTTAGCAGGGGGGTAGTGTTACAAACGCTCTATTTTCCTATTTATTTTGTACATTTTTCCTTATTTTATTAAGGGCTAACAGATGCCCTACACTACATAAAATGAACTTCAACATTTTCCTTGATGGATCACATGACCTTAATCACGTGCCTGTGTCATGTGATTGTGGTATGAGTGGCTGCTGTGTGCCCCTCACGTCATGTGGCTGAGTTGCTGTGCACTCGGCTGTGTTTAATCTCCATGCCCAATGGGATCACGGCTATGCAAGGCTGTACGCCTCATGTATTTAATCACCATGGGCTTCTATGCTTCTCTTCCATTCCATACCCACGGTTATGCTTCTTATTTCCCATGCATGCTTCTTTATCCCACGAAATGCTTCTTGAACATTCTATGATGTTCCATCATGTTCTATGCCATAAACATGTACAAATAATAGTCAGTAGTATATATAGTATGAATACAGAAGGAACAATGGTCAACAGGCGAGAGAGTTCAGAAAAAAATTCATACTGGCAGAATGGTTTTCTTCCTGAACCACCCTAGGTCTCTTGCTGCTACCTGTAGCTGGGCGACTAGTACCTTCAATGACAACATTACCATGGTTATTGTTGTTGTTGTCACTACCATCATTGTAGATTATTTTGCATTTGGGAGGCATGATGCAGAGGCAGGAAATTATAGCCAGCGGGGCACAAACATTTGTACTTAGTGTAAGGCATGTGGCCCACCTCACGGTGGTAAGATATACAATGTCAATAAATACAAAACACTATTAGAACTTGGACAACACACAAGTTGACCAGCCGTCTAAAAGAGGTAAGCACGCACTATTGATGGTTTACCCGCTTACCTCTTTTGGACGGATTGGTCACCAGTCTACACACCTCCACCACATTGAATACTCGGCAGCGGATGCGTCCATCCACTCCAGACGTCCTTTTCGCGATAATATATCACTTTTTGTCATGCCCACCCCAAATGTCAATGGTGCTTCTAGGTAAATAGCTCGGGCGATCCACTTTCCGAGCCCAAGAGTTTATACGCACGCCCACGATAGCGTCAAAGCGGGGACGGCCGAACCAGCAGCGAAGCGAAGAAAGCTAGCTCTCTCTGGTTCACAGAAAACGCAGAATTCGACATTCACTGATGCTATTGGAACAGCTCAGTCAGAACGTTTCAAATGGACCATGTATGTCTCCGGGGATCATGCTTGTGACGCCCTCTGGGTTGACCCGGATGTGCTTTAAATACCGAAGGTGGTGCTGATTCTTGGTCTCGTCCAAAGTTCAAGCCAATATACGAGAAGAAGGATTCTATTAGTGCGTCTCTTCTTCTTGTTCACTCATTCCTCTCAAACTCCGGCCACTCCAGTCTTTCAACAGGTGGATATTGAGAATGCAACAGATCCCCATACTGGGCGTACAATGTTGCGTATGTTCGGCATCACTGAGGTATTTTTTGTCGTTGAGTTTCAAAGCTGGTACCTAACTATGAAATGCTCTAGGCTGGGAACAGCGTCCAATGTCACACAGTACATGCCTTATTTCTACATTCCTGTTCTTCGTGGCTTCGATAATGCTGACTTGGACGCCTCCACGGATGTCCTCAATGTAAGTTGGCGGATGTCCCAAACTCACATTATAAGATCTCACATAGTAATTTGGATTAGAACAGCGCGGGAGATGAATATATATATATATATGTCCTCGAAATCGAAATTGTGAACAGGCGCACACTCTGGGGTTATCTGGGAGACGATTGGTTCCCGTTCATGAAACTTACGATAACGGACCGAAAATCGCTTCCTAAAGTTCGACATAAGTCTATTTCAAGCGACGCATCTTGCTTGTGCTAACTTCTCGCTTTCTTGTAATTACGCGTGTTCGAATGGGGTGAACTTTCTTTCTTCGCCCTCGGTCAACCCTATCCTACCTTCGAGAGTAGCATTCCGTATACCTCCGATTGATGATAGATATTAAGGTCGGTTCTCCCTATCGTGCGAGGTGTCGACTCCTGGATCATATATCGTGAGATGGTAGGAATGAATCGAAATACCGGCAGGCAGGCAGAAACTTCTTTCCGAGGGAGGGAAACGGTCTACGCGCCAAAACGAGCTTAATGTAAGGTGCGATGGAATGAATTTTGTTACGTTTCCAGTTGTTAAAATACCTCAAGGTGGAACGACTTCATCTCACACTCCTGAGGGAGACTGGAAAAAGATTGCACCTCTACGTATATTCAGTTTCGATATTGAGTGTGCCGGACGAAAGGGTATATTTCCCGAGGCAAACATCGATCCTGTCATCCAAATTGCGAACATGGTTACTCATCAAGGTTGTATCCCATCACCTTTGCCCGATGACGACTGGAACAGCCGAGACGCAGCCCTTCATCCGGAATGTGTTCGCGCTTAATTCGTGTTCACACATCGTTGTGTCCCACTGGCAAGTCCTCTCTTTTGACGATGAAACGAAACTTCTTCATGCTTGGCGCGACGTCATTAAACAGGTGGATCCTGCCTGACGTAGTCATTGGATACAACGTCGCAAACTTCGATTGGCCATACCTCATCGACAGAGCAAAACATCTGAAAGCCACCAAGTTTCCCCATCTTGGGAGATTGCGCTATGTACGTTCATTCAAGTCTGTCTCTCGATCTGAACTTTCTTTGAAATCCTGAGTTGGACTTGTCTCCTTTGGGTTCGTATGATGCGTCGGAGGGTTTCCTTCACCTGATCCGAGATTCGTCCCCAGTTTCACAGTGCATCAGCTAGATCGCGTTCCCTACACCAATATTAGTACAAAACTCTGATTCAGGCCCATGGAGGGGGTGCAGATGCGATGACTCGCGTACTTTTAAGCAAGTGTGCGACGTACAGTCGACGGCAGAAAGACAAACAAACAATAATGCAATGGCCCCAGAACACGTGGACAAAAAAAAACTACGACCCAACAACTATCCAATATCTTTTCCGATCGAAAGACAATATATCCATTCCCCGAGTTTACAGGTGCTTGATCGTGACGGAAGATCCGCTGGTTGAGACAGAGGTCAGGATGCGGTTGTCCTGATCGAGCAGAAAAATATCGGCCCCAGAGGGGGTATAGGTGCCCCTACCGCCCGTCGCGGCGTTTTCAAAAGTCACAGTGTCAAAGTTGGTGAAGGGGACAAGGTTGCCGTCCTTCAGGAAATCTTCGACGATCCACTCTGCATTCTTGCCGCAAAGCGAAGCAGAAGAACCCACATCCACGGACGCTGTCTGTCCGTTGGATATGTTCACGATCGTCGCAAAGCCAGATTTCATGGTAGTAGCGTACACAATGAGAGAGAGTTCTATGGTATCTCCAGCAGAGATACTGATGCCGGAGAAATCGTGCGCGTAGTCGGGGTACCACTCGTACCAAGCTGTTTGCGAGAATGACGGTGAGATAAACTGTGAACGTGCAGTCGAGCATGTCCATACCATCGTATGTGGGTTGACCATTAGAAGACACAGTGAAGTCGACGCCGGTCTGGAAAAGAGCACTTCTACAAGTGTAACCATCAATACCGATCCAGGCAGAAGCAGCGCTGCCGATTGCACCAGAGGGGGTGGGGACAGTAAATGTCCCGACGACAGAGGTGAAAGTTCCCTGATAAAACGAGACGAGGATGAGATCGAGTGTGATCGCAGACCAGGAGTATGTTACAAACATCATCCTTGTCCCAGGCGGCGCCGGCCCAGTTGCCGCTCAACATCGTAGTGTAGATAGCACTAGCATTGAAGTCTAAACCATCAACCAGGTCGAGACTATTGCTGACCTGGGACTGACGGCCTTCACGTCGGCGAGTAATGCGAGCATCTAACCTGGAGGGAAGACCTAGAGCTGCGGGAACGAATAGCAAGCCACAGGAAAGAGCGACGTTGAAGAGCATACTAGTGAATCTAAGAGAGCAACAGATGTCGAAACAACTTGGCGTAGAAAAAGAACAGCCACTGGCATGATGTTTATATATACTGTAAATGGACCGCTGTTGGTATTGCAGGAACGCGATAAATTACGAGTTCGAAGGGTTCCTGTGTACTTTCGTCGTGATGCGCTGCGATGGGTGATCATATGTGCTGTCGTGACTGAACTCTGTGACAGCTTTGGGGTTGCCAGTGGTTGGTACTGTTTGAAGTCATGACAGCGGTGCATCTACCGGGGGACTGAGATCAGATGGGACAGCCGAAGAGGTCGAATTTCAAGTTGCTTCCATCAACATTGCGACCATTTGTTAGAATCTGCATGTGAGACACCTGCTGTTTTGTTTCCCTGTCTGACTAGCGTTACTATCAATGCCAGCAGTACTGGATGGTGCGGCTGGATGGTGACGGTGCTGCCAGAGCCCAAGCGTCGAAACGACTCGGATGACACGAGTTTCTCGGCAATATGGATTCACTTAGTGGGTCCTGTAACGTCAATCTCACCGCAAGCTGTCGCCAGCTCTGATTGGTTGGTACTTGCCCAAAATGTGATAGAAAATCGGTTCTATTCCTTTTTCGTCTGAACAGGCGAGCTCCAGGACCTCGGCAGGCTCGGCTAACCGAGTTCAATTGTCTATTACTGATTGGCATGCCAGTGATGCCGTTATAGTCCGTCCGAGAACCATGCGCACATCGGGAATCAGGCTGCAGTAAGTGATGCTCAGTCCGAGTCGGTTGGTAGAGGTCAAGACTTCCGGTCGTCTATCTGGGGGCTCAGACCCAGACGGAACCAACGACTTTCAAATTTGCTCCCAACGCTACTTCCCGACCGCCTTGTGATCTGCATGTGGGCAATTCGTTGACCAAGACATGTCTGACAAACACTGGTGCGACGCCAGTCGAAGCTATCATACTAGGCTTCTGGCTGAAGTCTTGGTGTCTTGGAGCATCTTGGTTGAGCTGCTGCATGCCTTGTTCTCTTTACCATTACTTTCGTAGGTATCCCCTCGCATCGGATGGTTTCGGATATCATGGATATTGTCGGTATGTTGTCAGCGCCGGGTTGAGACATTGATGCAGGTGATGGTAAGAACCTCCGGACGTTCTTTCCCGTCGTTTCTTCTACAGTACGTAGGGTCAGATAAGCCAAAGTACGATGGAGAAAACCGCAGGACGTACTATGACTTGGAAGATAATTTTCGTACCACCCGACGAAGTCGAAGCTGTGGGCATATCGCGGAAGACTGTAGTGCATCCCGAGCATCGTGCGACGAGAGGTAGGAGCAACGATTGATCGGATTCTGAACGTAGAGTTCACTCAGGGATCGCATACGATGGCAGGGTAGTACAGTACCTTCTGCATCCTCTATCCGCCCGCGAGCGACGCCTTCAAGGATTTGCACGTTCCGGGCTTTCTTCACGACCGGATCAGCTAATGAGACGTTCGCACCGGAATCGCAATCACCTTGACGGCGGAAAACTCTGGCTGCGTGCTCGCCAGCTCCGACTGGAAAGGAGATATTTTGCGAGCGGCGCCAGCGTCGATCGTCATGATACTCGCAACCTGGTAAAAGATACTTGATCATCGTTGCGGAGCATCGACCTTCGTGTTGTTGAGCTTTGGTGGTGAGTTCCTGACTCGTCCTCCTGTAAACGCAATCTCTGCACGCATGATAGCTTCAGACCAGTAATAGGATCTTCCTGAGATACTCCCCCATCGCGCAAGCTTGCGTCACGCGAGCGTTTGTGAGCGCAGCGCGCTTGAGGTGATTTGGCCCTTGAGTGAGACGACATCCGACGCAACGACGGTAACCAAGATGACAATCGCATGACTAAATTGCCCAGTGGTGCAACCGAATAAATCTGGTTGTCAATCGCACCATTCAAATCTGACACTGTCGTGGCCGTCGGTTAGGCGTGCCGGTCACCGTCAGACCTGGATGCAATGGGACCGAAAGGCTATGAAGTGTCATGCGTGTGACTCACCGTCGTGGAGGCACCTGGTGAGCGGAGAGGGATATGGCGCACGCCCGACGGTATTGCAGCGTGATGAGCGATAGTCATTGGTAGAGCAAGACGGTGGGAGGGTGAGCACGGAGAAGAATGCAGATGCGGGAAGGAACAAGAGAAGGAACTTGGGACGAGTTTACGACGAGCTGGCCTTATATATGCGAGAGATTGATAGTTGGACTGACTGTCAGCCTCCTTGATGTGATGTGACGAGTGAGAGTTCTCAGTCATGATTTCGTTCCTAACCTAATACGTTTTCTGCGACGACCGCCATTCCATCTCAAACAAACATCACTCGTTCGTACAGTCCTCAATGATGGGATTCAACTCCAACTGCAGGCGCTCTCGGTGACCGTGAATCCAGTCGTGCAAGACCCGGAGTAAACGACGCTGGGCTCACGGCGAAGCGCAACTGGTGGGCGCCTGCACAAAAGGCGGTTCGAGTCACAAAGGGCATCGTCGTTAGTGGGGGACTTGTTGGAGACGGCAATTATGGAAGTTCACCTTGTGACGTTCATAACCTGTGAGTTTATCCTCAAAGTGCTTCGCATCCTCCCAAAAACGCGTCTTATACGTCGTGCAGGATCATGTTCGATGCCTCGTTTGGTTTCGCAAGCTCGTGAGCTTCTCCGTCATAACAATGTCAGTCGATTCGACAGTACGTCGAACAGTTCGTGGTCAACCTGGTGAGCGCCTATAACAGTTCGATTATTCACCTGGAAGTGACAGACTCGGGATATGAACTGGCATCCTCACACCACTCCGAGACTTGCTCGTCCCCGAAGCGCTCATCGACGCTAATACGAACAACTCTGTCCCACAGACGAATGCTGACCGTCCACCTCCATATAGACCAGCGCGTCCTTCTACAACTTGTACCATACTTTCCCCGGATCGCCTCTTTTCAGGACGAATACAAGCCATGACCATGTCCCCAACCGCGACTCCAATCGAGGATCGCAAAGGCGTACTGTCGAGTCAGCGTGTCTGCCAGCGAGAACATGAGGACGTCGTCAAAGAGAATGATCGGACTACGGCCCACGAACACTGAGGGGTTTGAACATACCGTCCGGATCCGTGAAATGAGATCAAAGAGAACCGGTTGTCGTCGCTGGACTGCTAGTCCTCTTCGTCGTCTAAAATTGGACATCGAGTTCGTTGCCGCTTCAAGTTGTTCCAGGGTAGACGTGTATCCTGTGGCTCAACGGCCAAGTCAACATGGATTCTTTCGTTACTTTGCTCGTCTTGGTCGCTATGTAAGTTCTTTCAGGTCTCTCTCGATTTCTTCGGGGGTCCTTAATTGTACTTGTCTAATTCCTGCTGCGATCGTCATCTGCCTCTACATTGATCAGCACGAGCAGCGGCGCACGGCGCGCCCCGGGTTGACGTTCCCAATTGGTTTGTATGATGCGTCTGGGAGCTTTGTTCCCTCGATCTGAGACTCGTAGGGCTCCCAATTTCACAGCGCGTCTGCTAGATCGCGTTCCCTACACCAACATTAGCACAAAACTCCGACTCAGGCCCGTGGAGGAAATGCAGCGACTCGCAGACTTTTAAGAAAGTGCGACATACGGTCGACGGCAAAAAGAAATAACAAATAACAAGGCGCCCACAAAAGACGTGGACAAAAAAAATCTACGACCAAATAACTATCCAAAAAGTCTCTTCCGATCGAAAGACAACATATCCATTCCCTGAATTTTACACGTACTGGATCGTGACGGAAGATCCGCTGGTCGAGACAGAGGTCACGACTTGGTTGTTCTGATCGAGCTCCCAGATAGCAGCCCCGGAGGGGGTATAGGTAGTGGTCCCAGGACCGCTTGCCACGGCGTTCGTAAAGGTCACAGTGCCAAAGTTGGTGAGAGGGACAAGGCCACCGTTCACCGAGTAGTCTTCGACGATCCACTCCGCATTCTGACCGCAAAGCGGAACAGAAGAAGTCAGATCCATGGACACGGTCTGTCCATTGGACGTGTTCTCGATCTTCGCAGTGCCAGAGGTCGCGGAAGACGCAGTGACGGTGAGTTTTATGGTATCTCTGGCAGAGATACTGATGCCTGAGAAATCGTGCGCGTAGTCGGGGTACCACTCGTACCAAGCTGTTTGCGAGAATGACGGTGAGATAAACTGTGAACGTGCAGTCGAGCATGTCCGTACCATCGTATGTGGGTTGACCATTAGAAGAAACAGTGAAGTCGACGCCGGTCTGGAGAATAGCAGTATTACAACTGCTGCCATCAATACCGACCCAGGCTGCAGCAGAGGTGCCGCTTGCACCAGAGGGGGTGGGGACAGTAAAGGTCCCGACGACAGAGGTGAAAGTTCCCTGATAAAATGAGACGAGGATGAGATCGAGTGGGATCGCAGACTAGAAGTATGTTACAGACATTATTCTCGTCCCAGACGGCGCCGGACCAGTTGGGGCTATACACCGTATTGTAGATAGAACTAGCATCGGAGGCAGCACCATCAACCGGCTTGAGACTCTCGCTGACCTGAGACTGACGGCCTTCGCGTCGGCGAGTAATGCGCGCGTCTAACCCAGAGGGAAGACCTAGCACTGCAGGGACGGATAACAAGCCACAGAAAATGGCAGCGTTGAAAAGCATATCGAAATTAAGAGAACAATGGAAGTCGGGGTAATGGGTGTCTGGCGTAGAAAAAGAACATACCTGACGCTTTATACATCCTACCCACTCCGTGTACAAGGCTTGCCTAAGAGCTTAGTTGCCCGAAGGCGCAGGCTTCCGATGCTCTGATGCGATCATGAGGGTTGATTTGAGGCTTCGCCTTCCACAGGGTGGAGAAGCATCATTAAAGTCCTCACGGTGATGCTAACACAGGTTAAGTCACCAAGGTTTGGTAAAAACTGCCAACCGGTCACCATTTTATGTAGAATCGAAGATAGTATTAATTGGACAGACCTCGAGCCTGAGGGCTAGCCAGTGCGCCGTCAACACCACGGTCTACGATACCGAAGTGGATTCAGTACTGTAGTTGTCCGCTGCATATTCAAGTTGATATCGAACAGACCTCAAGCTATCGTCCATCGCCGGCAGTGCCCTACCCGGCCCCTACACCGCCATGTGTCGCCACATTCACGGGGCCCCGCAGGTGTTGATTCCCCCTATAATAAACTTGAAAGCAGTACGGTTATTTTTTGTAGTCCTGCATTTAACTTAACTGGGAATGTAACAGCCACCGCTTTGATTGGACTCCGGCCCACCTCAAGGTGATGCTTCGTCAGTGCGAACTCTCCACCCCCATCTTATGCAAACTATCACGACACGCGCCATGAAATACCGCAATGTACTAACGTTACCAGTCAGTATATTTTATTGATCGACGGCCTGCCAACGCAATTGAGCAGAGGTCACTGATAAAGTTGCAGTACTAACCCTAGTCTCGATGATGCAAAGCAATGCTTTTTGGCGTGTGTGTGTGTGTGTGTGTGTGTGTGTGTGTGGACATTTGCTAAGAATATCGTAGGCGAGTCCACATGATGGTCCAGAGAGTTCAGCTAGTTGAAAATGATGCGCCACAGCAAGTGGCCGAGAGAAGACGGGTCTAATGGCGGGATCCATGCGTGTTGGGATAGCCATGACACAGCAGAACCACAAAAACACATTGAATTGTTATCACAGCTAGCTGTAATTTCTACGCTCAGAACTTTGTTTATATGTGCGGTAGAACAAACAAGTTAGAGTTCAGAGATGGAGATTGACGCTCAGACTATGCCATGCCCAGCATCAATGGAAGCTTGTATAGCCTGACGGACTCAAGCATAGCACTTAGCACGATCAGCGATGAGCGTCATCCGGTTTGATAGTCACTTGCTCACCATCACTTTTGCTACTCAATGTGGGTATGCGGTCAAGAAGGCACGCACCGCACAACGGGATCGTGGATTCGTGTTTGGTCAGACCGACGGCGATGGATCGAAGGGAGGATCAAACGAGACAAGAGAGGGATAGGTCACGGCATGTCCGGGGGTGCCAAAGCCGTCGGGGTCTTGAACCATCGTGTATTGCTGCTGTTATTTTTATCGGCATGCTGTTTTGTTTTGGCGTCTCAGATGGTCTTTCCCCCCTCTGGATCGTGCACTTATCCATAACTCTTCCTCCGTTCGTCTTCTGGGGGCTAGTTAGCTTTCACGTTCCACTGACATAATACCCGATACTCGTCTCCCCCTTTTGTCGATCACATTCTACCTGGAGTCGGTGGAGAGCGTGGAAAACTGCTCGTGAATGACGGTGGAGGGGAAGGAAGGGGAACTCAGTCTCGACAAGTGCAGAATAGACAAAAATTACTCCACGGAAAGTTGAAACGCAGGATGCATGTGTCGCCAAACAGAGAGTTGAAAATATATCGAGGCCGCAAAGACAGACACGACAAGATTGCTTGCACCTGTTTTTCGGCTTCGCGTGCTATACTATGTAAATTGCGTCGGTCGCACACGGTTAGTACTCACCACAGCAAGTTGATAAACCTCGCAAAATGCAATGAAGGACTCACCCTGGGACCCCCTTCTATGTAACAAGGCACTTGGCAAATGATGAATTTGTCGTGGTCCTCCGCGCCTAAGTCAAACTTGATCGATGCAATACACTTGAACGCAATGATGCTGACTGTTATGAACTTGAAGGTCAACACGAGGAGAATGTATTGCGAGAATAGACACTGGGGCGGATTTCGGCTGTCCACCATACTGATGAGGCACGGGAACAGAAGCACGTCTTCTGTTTAGCGAGCATCCAGGAGGGGTGAGTGATGGCATAGTATCCGCATCATTGAGGGAGTCATGTATGCGGCTGAAAGAAGGGGCGAACACAAGCTTGGGTGGCGATGAATACCGCCGCCCATACGACGGTGACAGAGTGATACTCGATGACGCGATGAAAGGGTGGGGTGCTTCTTCGTTGACAGCAGAATGTACTTGGGGTGGGTCCGGGACCGATAAAATCCTTGAGAATAATCATTCTTCCAACTCCCTGAGTATGGTTTCAGCTCCCATTCGAGGTACTGACACATCTCTCGTTCCATCTGGTGGATCTCCCGGAGTTAAAACATGCCGTGCGCGTCAACAGACCAATACCACCCGTTGGAGAGGTGCTGTAAAGGACGGGATCGGGGGCGAGCTTAAAAGCGGTGACCCGACGATCCCCAGACGGTCGGAAAACGGGTCCTGAGTCGCTGTGGAAGTGCAGCGAGAGTAACAAGCGAAAGAAATTTCGCCTGCCATTGTGCACTGAGTACGTGGAACCGTTTCGTCGAGAGGAGGTTGACCGAGCAGCCAGATATGGCATGTAAAGACGCATATGACAGGCCTAAAGCGTGAAGTTGGGGGGTGACATCGCGGGGGCGACCTCAGAATCAACGGATGTGACTGGCAGTGGCTATCAGCTAACGTGCAGGTCAGCCAAAAGGGAAGCGACCGACGACGGAAGTTACCGGAAGACTTCCTTCCCGTAATAGTAAACCATGTATGAACATCACTGTGAGTAGGAGTGCAAGTGTACCAACAACTACGCAAAAGAGCGGACGCAGTAATCCTATCGGATGCAGCCTGTGCTTGAAGAAAATCAAGAAGGCATGATTGGTGTGTTGATCGAAATCATCCGACTTTTTGTCAGTCAAATATACGACGGATACGTAGATGAGGACATAACGTTAGTAACTATCACCCAGGAAATAGTCTTCCGACCATGGGTTGGTCCGGGGTAAAAACAACGCATTGCTTCGATCTGATTCGTCGCGAAACACCATGTCTTCAAAACTGGGTTCAACGAAGTCGACGGGAGACATGACACGCTTCACCGGCTCCAGGGTCACTAAGTCCCCCCTCGGGAAAGTGAAATCGAACTTGAAGGGTGTCTCAGGTGGAAATGTTGGAATGTGTGGGCCTTGAATTGGGATACTGAGAGCGGCGTTCTCGCTTGAACTCGGAGCCTGGTGTGAGCTGCCCGGTTCGCGTTGGCTTTCAAGTGAGACATTCTATTCATGTTGCCTGTAAGTTTGTCAACGTCGGGAAGAGGTCCAGAGAGAAAAACTATAATTCAAAATGAGCTATGCCACACTGTAAAACTTGGAAATTTGAGAACGAAAACATACGTGGTTGAACAGCGCTGGTTTCCGGTCCAGGAATCGGAGATGGGAGTCCGTGCTTGATTCTTCTTGCTTCATAGATTCTCTTTGCGCACGCCGTCAACATGGAACATGCATTCAAATAAGGCGTTTTGTGTTCAGTCACGGGCTGATCTGAAAAGTTGGTCCGAGTCCTGAGTTTTTGACTACAAGTTGTTCGTCGTTGTTGTCGTTGTCCGGGCTCAACTTGAAAGCTGGATCGACTCTCCGACTCGGAGTCTGACCGTTTTGTATGGTCTACATAATTCCTTCGCTTACTCCGAGACCTGTCCAATGCGGCTTGGGACCCATATTGCGACAGCGGCTCCGATCCTGAACGTTTGAACGTCGATGCTCGTCCCGACAATTCTATGTAATCTTCCTACAAAGGACCATATAATGGCACGAATGGCAAAGTACTCTCCCCTTCGACAACCTATTCGATGCGTACGAACAGTGCACCAACTTAGCCCAAGCCTTTCCCGCTTCTCCGCATCTCAACCTTCGTGATTGAAGCCATGCATATGCAAGACGACACATATGCCAGTGGGCGTTCAAACTCCAATTCAGGACCCCGCTGGGGGACTCTACAGACGGCAACTCGCAGGCGTTTCCGGGCGACGTAGACAATAGAAGGCATAACATACAAGAAAGTACTGGTGAAGAAAAATGTACAACCCAACTATCGAATAGTTCTCTTCCAAACACGCAACAAAACATACCGATTACTCAGTATACACGTATTGGATTGTGACGGAAGATTCACCGGTCGAGACAGAGGTCACAACTTGGTGATCCTGAACAATCTCAACGATAGTAGCCCCAGAAGGGGTATAGGTAGTGCCCCCAGGACCGCTCGCAACGGCATTCGTGAAGGTCACAGTGCCAAAGTTGGTGAGGGTCACAAAGCTATCCTCCTCCTCGTTATCTTCGACGATCCACTCCGCATCCTGACCGCAAAGCGGAACAGGAGAAGTCAGATCCATGGACACGGTCTGTCCGTTGGACGTGTTCTCGATCTTCGCAGTGCCAGAGGTCGTGGAAGTCGCTGTGACGTTGAGTTTTATGGTATCTCCGGCAGAGATACTGATGCCTGAGAAATCGTGCACGTAGTCGGGGTACCACTCGTACCAAGCTGTTTGCGAGAATGACGGTGAGATAAACTGTGAACGTGCAGTTGAGTATGTCCGTACCATCGTATGTGGGTTGACCATTAGAAGAAACAGTGAAGTCGACGCCGGTCTGGAGAATAGCAGTATGGCAACCGTTGCCGTCGATACCGACCCAGGCTGCAGCAGAGGTGCGGCTTGCACCAGAGAGGGTGGGGGCAGTAAATGTCCCGACGATAGAGGTGAAAGTTCCCTAATAAAACGAGACGAGGATGAGATCGAGTGTGATCGCTGACTAGGAATATGTTACAAACATCATCCGCGATCCAGACGGCGCCGGCCCAGTTGGTGGTGTACTCCGTATTGTAGATAGAACTAGCATCGGAGGCGGCACCATCAGCCAGCTTGAGACGGTCGCTGACCTGAGACTGACGGCCTTCGCGTCGGCGAGTAATGCGAGCGTCTAACCCAGAGGGAAGACCTAGAGCTGCGGGGACGAATAACAAGCCACAGAAAATGGCCGCGTTGAAAAGCATAGCGAATCTAAGAGAACAATGGAAGTTGAAATAATGGGTGTCTGGCGCAGAAAGAGAATATCCATGAGATTTTATACATCCTGTGTGCAAAGCTTGCCCGGTAGCTTAAAGCCCAAAAGCGTGGGCTTGCGATACCTCGATACAATCATGATAGCTGATTGCTTCGTCTTCTACAAGAAGGTAAAGCATGAACGTTTTCATGGTAGTAACACGGGTCAAGTTACCAAGGGTTGGTGAAAACAACCCACCAGTTACCTTTTCGTGCAGAATCAAAGACAGACATTGAGGGCCAGCCAGTGCGTGGCGTCAACATCACAGTGTACAATACCGAACTTGAAGTGGACCTGGTCGTCGCTGCATATTGATATCACTTGTCAAAAAAGAAACAGAAATGGAAACAAACCTCAAGCTATCGTCCCTCGCACGCATCGCCGTTTCGCTAAGGAGTTAAACTTGAAATTAAAGGGGTGTTGGTACCCATCACCGCCAATACGTGTAGCACTCACGTTGTTCTGTGTTATAACCTGACCAACGCTAACTGGTAATTTTAAAGCCATTGCTTTGATCGGAACCCGCCCTGTCCGCCGACAGACGTCTCACGAGATGGGTTGACGATCGAACGGTCCCCGCGGTCTCTACTCCACTCCGCTCGACAGTCTCACCAGCGATGAAGAGCAAGATCGCCAATAAATCATATGATTGATCGCTGACGGTTGTGACGACACGCAGAGAAAGAAAGAAGAAAAACGACAGGACCGTGACGTACCTTCAATGTAAATGGGATACAACAAAGCCATCAAGGAGAAAGGCATACGGTTTGTGGAGAAAGAGACGCCCAAATGTCGATGCGAGGCCCGATTTTTTACTTGTCTGGCTCCCCGTGCACACGCCGCGTCCGATTGCGTCTCCTGCATCGAAATGAGTCAAAAACATGATTGATTGGAAGACCGCACGATGGCGTCGGCGTGTTACAATGAGCGTTCAAACGTTCCCAATTCAGGACCCCACCTGAGAGGGGGTGCAGATCGGCGACTTACATACTACCGATGAAAGTGGGCGACGTAGGCAGAAGATCGTGCGACACAAGAAAGTAGACGTGGGAAAAAAGTCTCACGTGTAATAACCCAACCACTGAGTGCGTACTCGTCCACTTTCGCTACACAACATCACTTGATGTCATGATGAAAACCCACTATAGCTTGCATTTCTCTTTTGCGGTGGCCGCCTGTTGCGGTCGTCCTAAATACCACAACGTTGCCTCCTTTAATTCATGTATCAGCTCCCGTATAATGTCCGCGCCATGTACGTTTTCATCGTAAAATGAGAAATACTGAAGCTGTTTTCGCGAGGTCACTGCGCCCACATAAATATCCCCCGGCCGCGAACGGTAATGTGTCTGCCAATATTCGACGTGCAGCCGTGGGGTTTCGCATTGCATCGCAACGTCGTCGGGAACTGTACAGACGGGATATCCTGCGCGGTGCGGGTGAGGGGTTGGGGAGAGCGGCGAGAGCTGGTGGCTCGCAGGCATCGGATAGTCTGATGGAATCATGAAATCCATCTGTCGCGCAACAACTCGTTAAACGGGTCTCGCAATTTTCAGATTGTAGTCCGAATACTCACGTCTCCCAAACTCGATCCCCGTTGAGAAAACACGGGTCCAGGCGCAGGAAAAGGAACAGGCTTTTGGGACTCGACACAAGGCACGACTCGCTCTCCAGCCCGACGCCAGTTCAACGCCTTCGTTGCGCTTGCTTCCAGTATGTCGCCGTGCGTCGCCACGCATATTTCCAGGAACAGCGGATTTCGAAACAGCCTCTCGCAGTCCAACCTCATATATTCGCACCGCAATAGGAATCGGTCAAACGACATGAGATCCTGGAAAAGAGGTGCACCGTCGACGAGTTCCAAATAATCAATATTCTTGCTTGCCATCGCGCCCAGCGGCATGAAAGGGAGAACATGCTGGTAGAAACTGAAATTCAGCCCTACTTCCCCAGAGCCCCCATTGCGGAACCAGTCGTCCCAGTATGGACGGAGGTTGACCAATTCGACAAACAGCATCGGCTGACGCTTTCGATACTCCCATTCTTCTTCCGAGATCTCACCCCTCAGGTACCGACGGCATAGCATTCGAGAGTACGCGACCTGACCCATCACATGGTATGCAGTGTTGAGAGTAACGTTGTGACGTCGACAATTGGACATGATGACCGCTGAAACGTCTCGCGGGAAGGATATCACTTGATGGCGCGACTTTGCAGGTGTAGATGCCGTCGCTTGTGTGAAATTTCCAGGCAGCGTGTGTCCGCCCTATCACCCGTACATCAGCACTGAATTGATTCAGAGAAGACAGACCCTTACTTGGAGTCGTGCACGTCGCACAACGTGAAAAGCATACCCTATCGCTCTCCTCCACCTCTTTTTCACGAGTGGCATGTCATCGGGGAATATCCGACTCTCGATAGGATAATACATGCGGAGTCTCTCCTCGATCGGCATGAGACTAGGATTGAAGGAGGTCACTAATGTTTCGAAAAATGACCGGAGAACTGTGCTCGTCGAGCATCCATCCGTGATGCAGTGCGCGATCACGAGCAGGACATGAAAATGTTCCGGCCGATCTGTTCGGCGGAGCACGTACACTCGAGTGAGCATTTTTGAGGAGAGGGGTCGTGGACCATCCAGGTTATCAGTGATGTATCGTTCAGCGTCGTGAAACGACGACACGGTACCGATGGTCACGTCTTCCCCGCAAAGGGACGTGAGGTTCTGTTCGTGAATGACAAAGTGGAGACCACTGCTTTCTTCGTGCACCTCGGCAGCAATCAGCGGAAAGCGTTGTTTCACGGACGCCCACGCGTGGCGCACGCTCTCTGGGGCACAGATGCCCGTGTCGCCTGGTCGCATGATGCGAAGATGGGCATGCATCACAGTATCAGCTGTGCCGTTCCAAACACCATTCCAGTAGTAAGCCGTTTCTGTGATACCAAGCGGTCTTCGCCAGGAACACCGTCCTGGAGTTTTGCTCGTCTGCATCCAGGTAGTCATCGCGAAGGGAGAATGACCTGAATGGTCAGCCACTGGAGCACTATATACACACCCCATAAATCCTGTATTTTTAGAGCAATATTACACGCCCCATGGCGCCATTGGGTCATCCAGTGGTCTGCCTTCGCCGCCTGGAAAGAAATTGTCGAACTCTACAAGCATTCCGAGGTCGTTCATCGTGATGCCCGCCAATCATAAGCCAAGAACGCTTGAAGGTGCGAACACACCACACGTTTGTTGCAGATCGTCTAATGAGTGGGACATTCGTTGATTGGCGTCCTTCCCACCGGCAGATTGACCAAGGCAACCGCGTCCACGATGCATATGGTGGATCTGGAAAGACGCACGGAGCGTAGTAGCCAGCGCAATAAGGTTGGCCAGTGCAGCGACAGGCCCATGATCGATCTTAGTTAATCTCTGAGCGGTCGTTTGTACTAATACAAGTGGTGGATTCAGCACTCGATCAAGTTTACCTTGCCAACTTGCGCATGACGATGGTCGTCTTGGAAGATACAAGCGTGGAAAGGACGGACGTAATGTTTTGTAAATGCCGCGGACGTGCCGACGAAGTCACAAACCATCCGAGGCCACCCTGCTTATCGCCACGCGACGTGGAAATCCTTCAAGCTGCCTTCAAGTCTTGAATTCTTCTATGAACTACTATGAAATGTTGCTCCAAAGGTAAATTGACCGAGTTGTTACTTTCTGGTCTTCAGTGCTTGCTGCCTGCCAACGGCCACCTTGGGCGCTACGTAGGCTAAATATTGACAGCGACAATGTGGCACTTGCGCCGCCCCAACAGCATGACGGAATCCCTTCGCTAATACGTGCAGCCAGTATTGAGCACCAGGAGTCTGTGTCGGGCACAGCGGTGATGGATGCTCATGCTCTACGACGAATAAAACTTGCGGACTCAGGCTACCACGTGGCGTGTGGACGTGTAGGCCAGGGTAGGACCTTGGGCTGGAGAAGACTGCTGCAGGGATCCGCGACACCTTACTGGGTAGTAGGTCCACGGACTCCACTGGCCCAGGGTACTATGTACAACATCGTGTTTCGAACCTCACGTAAACGCTCTTGCTTCTCCCCTTTTACAAACGACAAGGCCAACCACTGGCAGATTCACCCATGACATTATGGTCGCTCTTCACAAGGAAAAAGTGTATGCTGACGAGGTCTCTCTCGAAAACCCAATAAACGCTCATCGTCGGCTGGTCCAAGTTAAACGGAGTAATCCCATCTTTGTCGAGAGTACGTGGTGCTCTCATGGTGTCGAAAACGAGGTGCTGACGTGTCTACCTACGCCAACAGTAGAGCAGCTCTTTTCCAAGAATTGGCATCGCTGGGAACAGTACCGACCCGAAGTCCAGTTCATATTCGAAGTTCAATGGTCAGAATGTGCACTGCAACCGTATCTCGCCTACAGGTATTGCTTAACGCCTTTTGGTCGATTGTATTGCTAAACTCCCGTTCAGAGCAAAAGTGCAAGCCTCGACACACTCTGAAGACGGACGGGGGAACGAGAAATTTCTTTTCCATGGCACGAATCGTGCGTGCATGTTGGGTGAATCACCGTCGACCGCGCTCTTGTGTTGTCGCAAGCGATGCTCTCTTTGTTCCATCTTGCGCACCTCGCTCGCTGTAAGGAAGTGCGGTAAGCTTTTTTCTTCTTCCCACCCATTCGCTATTAACGTGGCTTTGAAGGCACGAAGAACGCCTTCAAGCGGTATGTAAAATCTTACGAAACCAAGGTTCTTCAGGACCGCTCATCCCCCACTGACCGCAGATACGGGCACGGTATCTACCTCACGTCCTGTTCGTCGAGTACGTGCGGCATCATTCTCTAATCGGCCTCAAGCCCTTTGTATTTCTCACCAATCATAGAGGCGGACGAATACGTCTCTAATCTTTCTCATAGTACCTCTCTCCGCGTCATGTTGATCAACCGGGTCGTCATAGGAAATGCGTTCAAGACACATCGAAACGCACCTCAAATCCTACCCTTGTCACCCGAATATAACTCGGTACGAGAATGGCGCTCCCGGATCCGTCTTCCGAAAGGACTCTGAGGAAATAATGTTTTTTGTCGTCTAGGTCGAAGCAGAGCCTGGGCCCGAATCGGATCTGGTCAACCCAGGTCAGTTCGACTCTTTTTCCACACGCTCTCGTCTCTCTCCTTTCTCTCTCTTTCTCTCGTGTTGAGACCCGGTGATTCGAATAGAGACTGTCATATATGACAACGATGCGGTGCGTCCGGCCTATGTGATCGTATATGGCAAGAGATCGCAGGCAACGCCGAGTTGGAGGACATTCTTGAAAAGGTTACTGCAGACCTCTCTTTTCTGATCACGTCGCCGCAGCGCCAGCGGCGGGAGTCAAGAGTCTCGATGCGGCCGGTGGGAAGCGGAAGTTGGGCTTTCCCTGTCACCCATCAACCGTCGCCCATCGCCCCATCGTATTCAGCTCCGTCGCACGATGTCGTTTTCTGTCGATGGGTAATATGTCTTTTTGGTATGTCGGAGAGTTCGTAATGGCGGAGGCCGCGTTGTCGGTCGGGGATTCCCACGGACCGGATGCTGGGGGCATGCCTGGATACATGATAAATCTATACCTCGGCAATGACTATGCAGCGCATCTCTCTCTCAAGGTTCGCTAGAACAACGTGAGCGATGTTCGGTTACCACGGGTGTGACCGCCATATGGGTTAAGCACTAGGATGAATAATTGAACCTTGTTCGCTCCATCGGGACGAAAAAGGCCAGCTCCGAATCCGGCAGAGACTCGGAATAATAAGGCTCGGGCTGTATGAACGATCCCCGTCGCACACATGCCATCTTAGTAGACGCTCGTTACAAAAACGCCTCGGGTGCCTCTTTCGAGTCGACCGGCACTGCGAGACATTTCGGGCTCTCAGCTCAGCCGCTACTACATACGATCGCCCTGGCATGTCAACGCTACGCGACTCCGGACTTCAAGGCCTCACCGGGGCCTTGCGGAACACAGTCCGAATCACGGACTGCCAGTAGACACATCGATCGACGCACGGTCCCCCCGCAGTCCTCCCCCACAGTTCTGAATCCTGTCATCCCCAGGCTTCGTGCGATCTCGGATCACTAGCACGACGTTGGAAACCGTAATTTTAAAAACGTTTAACCAGTCCTGGCTTCCGCAGCCACGGCGTCATTCCGTCCGTCGATCGATTTTCTCAGCCTGAGCTCAAAACCAAAAAAAAAAAAAAAAAAAAACATTGACGTTGATCCGAACGTCTTTTTCTGAAATCCCTCGATCCCGCTCTGTGACTGTGTTTGACGTGTCGCGTTGGCAGCCAGGGACCTCTTCAGGGAGAACGTTTCGTCGGGAGTTCTTCGTCCATGGCAGACGTGACGTGTGTTACACCACTGGCAGGACGTGGGGATTCGTTCTATCGACGGTTTGCCTCTCAGCGCGGCTTACCTCTTTTAGACGGATTGGTCACCAGTCTAGTCGAAACGTCCGGGGCGATCCTGGGCGAGTCTGCAACGTTGCATCATTGATATTGGTATTACGTCTCTTCGGTACAACTACACGAATCCAAGGCGAATCCACTTTAGCTAGTAGAACGGGAACATGACGACGAACATACTAGGGAGAAAACGACTCGGACGAAAGGAAAAAAAAAAAGATGCGGACAACATAATCCCGAGCGACGGTACGCGAACAAAACTCACGCATCGTACGCGACCCGCGCGCCCAACCACGGATACGGATAATTGTGTTGATAAAAGTTCTTCACCGTCCTCCGCCCAGCGAGACGCGGAATCGTCACGTACGATCCACCGAGCGAGACGTGATGTTTCCCGTCGAAAAAGTCGGTCGAGTACCCGGGAAAGTGTGTCGTCGGGAACAAACCGTCGTGGTCGTTCAACAGGGTCGACGTCCATTCCCAGACGCCACCGTTGGTACCTTTGCCGCCACGTTCGTCGAGACCTGTCGTGGCACTGTTTTTCGTTTACAGAGATTAGAAAAAATGATTCCATGAGCAAGAGGGACGTGCGTTGGGGAGGGACGAGCACTTACGGGACGGGGTGCCAGTTTCTGAATCCGACGTTGGCACCGCCTGCGTGACCGACGTCGTACGTGTCGAGGAAAAGTCGTAGCTCAGGTTCGGTCGGCAGTCGTCCACCTTTGGATTTGGCATACGCCAGCAGACCATCGTACGAAGTCAACACCGGCCAATGCTTTGCAACATGCATCGACACCGGCCCATACAACGTCCTGACCTAACCCACGCACGCGTTCGAATGAGCATCACCTCGTCCTATATTTTTGCATTCAAAAAAAGAAGGGAAACGAACCTCGATCCCTTCTTCGCTCGACACCCAACTGGGTGGGAACTCCACCTGCGTTTCCCCGCTTGCCTTCCAGAATGAGAGATACTCTTCGTTGGTGATGGGACGCCATTCCATGCGCACTCGTCCCACCTCCACGTGCCTCACCGGGCTCTCGTTGTCCCACCCGAATTCGTGGCCGTCTACGAGGTGGGTTACCTCGGGTTTGAGGTCGTCTCCTTCACAGTCGTCGTGTCCCAGCGTGATCGTCGTCGGGCCGAGGGTGACAGTGGGGGTGCTCGGCGCACGGACGGTCGTATCCCATGCAGCTGCCAGCTCAGCCCAGGGTGGAGGCGTGAAACCGGGAGGCGGAAGCGTCGCAGTGCCTGCACGCTGTATAAGCATATACAACAGCGTCTGGCGAGCACGGACGTCGACGAGACAAACAGAAGGGAGAGCGTGAGATGGAATGCAGTACGGAGGAGGGAGATACGTACCTCGACGTGCCAGCCTTCGTGTTCGAGCGTCATCGCCAACATCCGGGCGACATGCCTGTTGAGCGTACGTCGACCGGCAGTGACGTCGTCGTACAACCGCATCAAACGCGCGCGTACGCGGTCGCGGAATGTGAGGATACTTCCAAGCGTTGGCCAATCTTCGTCCTTGTCTGGAACTTCGGAGTGGCGCTATCCCAAGACGACATCGTGTCAGCATACAGGGACGACAATCTGGAGAAAAGACGTACGTGACAGTGTTCAGGATCATCCACGTGGGGATCGATACCGCGCTACAGAACACCCACACGTCAGTCACTTTCCACACACGTTCACTTTCTACGACCCACCTCGAAAATCAGCGTGAAATGTTTGGGTTCCGTGTTGGGCTCGTCCAGAGCCCTGCTCATCAACATGTCCAAGAACCTATGGGAGAGTTGGCATCAGCGTCTAGTTCGTGTCAGGGAGCTCGACAGACTGACGTAGGAATATGTCCAATGTAAAACAGGCATTTGTGCCTCAAATCGATCGGCTTCTGGTGTAACATCGCTGGGGGAATCATACCAAGCGTCACCAAATCCCACGCAGCCCAAAGTGCCTGCCAATCGTCCAGCGTGGGTACGCCGAACGGGGCGAGCGATGGCAGCGGAGGGAAAGACACTTGGGGACGCTCGAGGAGATAAAGCGTGCTGCGGCCTCCGCCCTGTGTGGGTGAAGGGAAGCCGTCTGTGCCTGAAGAGACGGAAAAGACTACACGAAGACCGCTCGAGGAAAAGATGTTCAACGCTTCCGCGGGCGAAGTCTGAGCGGGAAGAACGTCATCCCTCGTGTTCGCCTATTCCCTCGCATGACACGTACCAAAACGACGTCTTGGTTATGGGACTTGATGAAGTCGTCCACAGACGACACCTCTCCGAGTGGAATCGGTGCATCGACGAGGTAAAATGAGTCGTCTGGAGCAAACGAGAGTTCAGGCAGGAGTGAGGTCGAAGGAAACACACGTCCTACTTTCGGGGACTTTCACCCACTGCTTTTCTTGCGGACAAACGTCAGGGATGGCCTCACCGAGGCGTGCCAATGCTGTCTGTACGTCTTTGACGTCCAACGGCGCTTCGTGCACAACCGACAACAGGACCTTGTCGCCATAGCCCTTGTCGAGTTTCGATGCAAAGGCCTCGAGGCGGACGCCGTCAATAAAGTGTGGGGAGAGGATATAAACCTTGTGAGGTGAAAATTCAGAGGATGGCGTGCTGATTCCCGACCGCTCAGAGTCAGAGTGGCTGGATGTGTAAGAGATGGAGGGCGAGGTCATGGTCAAAAGCTCACAAAGAGACGCGAAAATCCAGTTGGGGAGCGAAAAAGCAATTTTATAGAGGCATGAGAGTACAAACACATACACATTTATGCCAAAAGAGCAACGAAATCGCTTCGCCACATCACAAGACCACGGCATCTGAGACCCGCATTGAAATAGGGTACGGAGCATGCCACGAACAGAATGATACGGCGCAAACTGAGTCCGACAAGAGGCGGTTACGAGAACGGCGACGTGGAAAACTCACATCAGGAGCGTAAAAAGAAGGCTGAAATGCCAGGAGTGAATCAGAAATACGGATCAGACCGGACTGGGCGTCGCTGGAAACCGGCTTGATCGCTTGGAGTTGACCGGCCAGGCGGAGTCTAAATCATTGAGATATAACACAGAAACACGAGGCTTAGTAGGGAAGCCAGACATCCATACAGAACGAGCGTGGATGAGGTAGAGATCGAGGTGAGGCGATGAGAGGAGCGCGCTGTACATGCAAAGAAAAAACGATGGACGTGGAAGCAGCGACAGTCACTGGGTATGGTCGTCGTGGGGGCAGCGTCGGTTACATGGGTCTGGTGGAGATTGGACGGTCCAGGAATCAGAATTTACAAGCAGTCGGGAACTCGAAGAGCCACGCAGTAGTAATATTTAGACCCTGGGAGTGCGCAAGCGACCAAGCAGCGCGATGGATCGGGTTCGCCAGAGAAAGCGAGGTCGTTGGACTGGGCGGACGGGGGGACATGACATTGGAGGGACGGAAGAAAAGAGTAACTCTAACTTCTGGACTTGATGTCTTATATTCTCGTTTGCGAGATGGCGTGCTTTCGTCTGCGATGGCGTGCTATCTTCGCATCACGTGCAGTACAGGAGCAATGCACTTTGCCTTACACAAGTCTAGATTTCATCACATTCGACGACGACGGGCAGCGAGCGTTCTAAATAATGACAGAATACATATCACATCACGGATACTGGCCCCGCGTCGATGGCCCACAAAAGTTGAAAAGAATCCCCTTGGTTCGACGAGTGCATCACATTGCACCATTATTCCATGCTCCCGACTTGTGTTCCCTCTCCGCCCTGCTTCTCCAGTTCCTGTTTGGCCCTTTCGACCTGCTCTTGGACGTATTCGATCGATTTAAAGTATTTCACCGTCTTGACGTGGAGTTCTATGGGGGCAAGGAGCATCATCATCGTGTCACACACATCAAGAAGATGGACGTACCTGCGGTGGCATCCTCGTCGACGACGATCAATGCCCAGGGGTGGAGTTGAAGTGCCGAGAGCGTCCACTGCCGCGCCGTTGAGCAGCCAAGCATGCAAGGGAGTAGCGACACTCACCAAATGGTTTACGCCCTCCTCTACTCGATCGAACCCATATCGAAGAAGAAAAAGTCGGTGCTCTGTGCGTTGAGCGCGTAAAAAAAAGTACGTACCGATCGCCTTGCTCAGCGCCAGACTCTTGCGCTGACCGGTGACGATGACGACGACCTCGCGCGAATCAAGGACGGTAGCTACCCCGACAGTCAGTGCCATGCGGGGGACCTTGGACACGTCGTTGTCAAAGAAGCGTGCGTTGGCGAGGATGGTATCATAGGCGAGGGTCTTGATACGGGTGCGGGACGCGAGGGAGGAACCTGTGGACGATAAGATAAGACAATTATACATCAACGTCATTACGTCATATCGGAAAAGTACGAACGCACCGGGTTCATTAAAGGCAATGTGACCGTCCTCGCCGATACCACCGAGGAAGAGTTCGATGCCGCCGAACGACTTGATGGTAGCCTCGTATGCGTCGCATTCAGCGACGAGATCTGGTGCATTGCCGTTGAGGATGTGTACTTGTGCGGGGGGTATGTCGACTTGAGAGTCCCCTGAGCACGCGATCGTCGGCGATAAGGGAGGACACGTACCATGCGAAAAGAATTCGCGGAACATGAAGGTGTGATAGGACTCGGAGTGGTCTCTTGGGAGGCCGACGTACTCGTCCATGTTGAAGGTGACGACATGTTTGAAGCTGGCACTTCACGTCATACACGCCGCAAGGAGATAAGACGAACGACTGACGAGAGTTTTCCGTCCTTGACAAACTTGATGAGGGCCTTGTAAGTGGGGATCGGGGACGAGCCGGTGGGGAGACCGAGGACGAACGGCTTCTCCGCGGTAGGAGCGAATTCGTTGATGCTGTGGAAGGCGTGAGGCCAAGGGGGTGTGAACGAGAAGGAAAGCCAGACCGCTTTGCGATGTAGGCGGCGATGTAGTCACCGACGGCGGCGGGGTCGTCGCGAATGATGAGACCTGCAGTACGCCGTCAGATGCGTCCCAGTCAGACCCAACATCGCTCACGCATAGTTGGAGGGGGTGAAAGTGGTCGATCAGAAGTGCGTCGGCGCGTATTAACCCGTTAAAACGTTCCGTTTCTTGCACGCACGCTCGCGCTTCGATTGGCTGGCACCCACATGGTCACAGACTTCCATCTACGGAGGCTCACGTCACCTACACAATCTGTTCTCCTCGATCGTCCATCGTCGCGTGGTCGTTTGCGCCCCACGTCGACCACGTGAAGAACACGGCGTGGATAGATCTTTCACAAGGTGCACGTCTAAACTCTAGGGCAAGGCATGATGAGCGACCGAGGTGCAGTCGCTGATTGGCAGATTTATCCACATCCGGTCCCTTCCACGCTGGACGCTGGACGATCCGGAATAACGTTCTACTCGAAAGCACGATGCCACAGGTATCATTCGAACGGGGATTTCATTCGAAACGATTTCTTGTGACGTGAATGTGGCACCGTCGGATCGAAATCGCACGATCAGTTCAGTCGTGCCGATAAAGGTGCTCGAGTCCGAGTTTGTGATTTCTCCTCAGCCTTCGACATCGTCCCAGTATTAGAACATGCTCCGGAGCACCACGTACGCTCGTCATCAATCAGTCAGCGGTGGATAAGGCAAAGCTGCAAGATTGCAGTAATCGACAGAGCCTGCTGACGCGATCCATCCATCAGCTGGACATAGCATCAAATTAAACGTATCGACAAAGACTTGTAGCACAGATTCTAGGATAGTTCATCTAATTGAAACTCGGCATGGGTGCGAAATCAGTGCTTTGTAAAATTGCTCAAAAGCATCAGTTGGGAACTTGACATATGGCATAGAATATCAGGGAACACGTCAAGCCCTTCGGGTCGCCGGGTTGTGTGCTCGGGCCCGGGCCGGAACACCAAACTCGGATGTTGTTTAATTTACCAGCATGCACCATCATCTTGTGAGATACATAAGACCATACGCTTCGCATGTCCCTCCCTCCCACAACTCCCAGACTTTGGAAGGAAAAAAGACACTCGGTCAAATAAACAGACGCAGGATCAAGGTCGAACATTCATTCCCTGCCTTACAAACATGGACATCGAACAGTCAGTGACCTTCTTTTGACAGATTGGACGCAAGCACACCGTTTGCACAGTCGCTGATCCAGAGGTATAAGGTTTCGTCGTGCAGGCTATCAGGCGATAGATCACATATGTGACTACTATTACTCCCTCCGCAACAAACCTGTCGCATTACAGGTAGAGCCTGGATATCTCAGACGAGCTCTCCCCTGTGGGCCTCCCTAGACGTCTCATGTTCGTCTGCGCATCAGCCTTACGACAATTTCACAGCGACGGCACCTCAGATGGGCGAGGCCTTCGAGAAGATCACGCAAGACTACCACAACTTCGTCGTCCCTGGTACGCATACACCACTGCCTCTCCAAACTCGAATGCTGAGACACTCCCGCTGGAAATTAACAAATAATAATAAAGGTCTGATACACTGGCAACACCCACGCTTCTTTGCCTACTTTCCCACCGCCAGTAGTTTCGAAGCCATCCTCGGGGACCTCTATGCGAATGGCATCGGACCGAACCCCGGGTTCAACGTAAGCTCCTTCTCTCACCCTCCGCGCTCGTTCGTGCTCACACCACGACATGACCTCTCACATCTTTATTCAATATTTGGGTTGCAATGACTGGAAGTGGTCCGCCAGTCCAGCATGTACGGAGCTCGAGGCAGTAGTGATGGATTGGGCAGCCAAGATGCTCGGTCTCGACGCTGCGTTTTACAATTCCTCCGGGGTCGGAGGCGGTGTTATCCAGGTCGACATCGACGTTCCTTTTGTTTCTTCGTTTCTTTGCAATCTCACCTGGCGTTGCATATGTATATAGACGACCGCATCCGATTCGGCGCTCGTTGCCGCAGTCGCCGCACGTTCGCGGTATGTGCGCCAGCACCCCGATGTACCCGCCGAGAAATTGGTGTTGTATACGACGACGCAAACGCACTCGTTGGGGAAGAAGGCAGCGTTGATATTGGGTTTGAACGTGCGCGCGCTCGAGGTTACGGCCGAGGACAACTACGCACTTCGTGGTGCGACGCTCAAGCGTGCGCTGGAAGAGGACGCTGGTGCAGGCGTGTATCCGTTCATTCTCAGTATGGGGTCTCTGTCTTGGGAAACTGGTTCACTTCTGACCGGGGCATCGATATAGTTGCTACGGTTGGTACTACCTCCTCGGGGGCTATCGATCATCTCGGAGAACTCGGCGACGTCGGTAAGTCGTCCCCGTGTCTTTGAATGATGCTGAGATATCCGGGGTCTGGGATAGTGAGTACCATTCCCTCTTTGTGGCTCCATGTGGACGCCGCATGGGCCGGGGTCTCCATGGCGTGCCCGGAATACAGATATCTCTGCTTGCTAGACGATATCAACAAGTACGCAGACTCGTTCTGCACAAACTTTCACAAAGTACGTATTTTTCTCTTTGTTACTGCTTTTTTTGTTGTTGTCGGATCTTGTCAACGTCACTCTTCGTTCGTAGTGGGGACTCGTCACCTTTGACTGTTCCACACTATGGGTACGACAACGCAAAAATCTGACGGACGCGCTGGATGTGACACCCGAGTTTCTGAGATCGAAACATGGCGATGCAGGTACGATTGCATTTCCGGCCCGTCCACATCTCGATGTGAAACAATCTTCGCTGGCGATCAGGCACCGTGATCGACTACCGCAACTGGCACTTGGGCCTCGGAAGACGGTTCCGCGCCCTCAAGCTGTGGTTCGTCCTGAGATCTTACGGCGTGAACGGCTTCCAACGGTACATCCGTCAAGCAAGTCTCTCCTTTCGTCATCCATCCATCCCCTACGTGCTCATCAATACCTTCATATCTAACATTTTCCCATCTTTCCGTCCTCTACAACGTGCAGACGATACAACGTAGCGACGTCTTCGTCTCGCTCGTCAGACGATCGGCCTACTTTAGGCTCGTCACGCCTCCCTGTCTCTCCCTGAGCGTGTTCCGACTCGAACCGCCTGCGCCAGACCTAGCGTCGTCTACCTCGACTTCAACGACGTCGCCCCCGTCCCTCGACCTTGCGGAACTCAACGCGCTCAATCGGACGTTCTACGCGCGCTTGTCCACACGAGACGACGTCGCGTTTACCCAGACAGACCTGAACGGCGTGATTTGCGTTCGCTGTGCCGTCGGGGCGGAACGTACAGACGAGGAAGACATTCGTCGGGCGTTTGAAGCGTTGTGTGAAGAGGGGGAAAAGACGCTCGAGGATTGGGATGTCAGTGTCAGTGCCGGTGGGGGGACGTGAGTTCTGACTTGAATCTACACGGGTGGATCAAATCACGACATAGAGTCGCACTGAGATGGACGCGAGAACGTGTCGTAGGACGGTGGTGGACCTCGTGTTGGTGCTGTATGATGGAATGAGACTAGAATCGCTATTGCTGCTCCAAAATCAACGTGTACGGGTACCTGACATAGCAAGACAATGCGAGGAGGTACGTACCAGGCCAAGCACCAAGGTAGCCAAGACATTGTCTCGGCGGACGTTGTGCGACGTGCTGCACAACTACTTACGTAGTCTAATTTCACCGCGGAAAGATATCGGAGGAGAAGATGAGAAGAAGATGAGAAGTAGACCTGTACATTTCCCGAGTCATGGGGCAGAAAGCGATGGCAGTCACGGTAAGAGCGAATCGAGAACTATGAGAAAGCAAGTGGCGCATCTGATCGTTCGCGCAAGCATTTTACGAGGCACAATTCCCAACGGTCGGTTCATAAAACTCAAGGATTCATAAACCAAAAACGGATGAAGGATCATGATTCAACAAACGATTACATCCGAATTCAGTACGAGACGATGGTCACGGATAACTCTCCTTTATCAACATCTCAACGGTGAAAAAATCAGAGGTTGAGATCAACGGGCTTGCAGCCGAACGCAACGGCGCCCTCT
>JBBPLY010000228.1:8426-20666 GCA_038090035.1 Xerocomus nothofagi | reverse complement strand
ATGGTATATCCACGGGGGGTGATGAAAGGCTCTTCCGATGCCATGTCCCGAGAACGCGTTGCATATTGAATAGGGGGCTGCGCGCACCAAGTCATGTATAGCTTGGCCAATCGAATTGAACGGACGCCCGGGTCCACAAGCGCTAATGCCAACTTGTAGAGCTTTGTTGGTCATCGAGACGAGGTCACGTCCCGGCTGATCCTGTAGGCAAGCCAACTTGTTTGTAAGCTGCCAACGAACAAAAAAAAAGGGATGTATGCGCACGACGGTGCCGACCAGAAACGTTTGGGAGGTGTCTCCATGATAGCCGTCGAGAAAAATGGTGACATCGATGTTGATGATGTCGCCGTCTTCGAGTGGTCGACTGATCTTTCGTTGACTTCACTGGAGCTTTAGGGAATGATGATAAGCACGACGCACTCGTCTGGTATGCCGTGCGTGACGACATTGTTGATGCTGGTACAACACGAACGAGGAAACCCAGAATAGAGCAGAGGGGACGGGTAAGCGCCATGGGCGACGATAAAGTCGTGAATCGCTGCGTCGATCGCATTCGTAGTTACCCCAGGCTATAATGAGGATGAGGAGTCACCATGCAGTGTACCAACTAAAAACTTTCCCCCACCCGAACAAGAGTGCCTGAAAACTCGCGAACCGAACGAGCGAGCTTGGAAGCAGCGCGAAGTTTGGTCTCTTCTTCACTTCCGAGTCGGATGGCGCCGTCGTCTTTGCGAGGCTCTTGGTAGGAATGGAACCCAGGCTTGTCGTTCGCGAGTGTCTGCGCGTATGGCGGTCGACGAATGCTGGATGGGACGGTGCGAGGGGTTATGTGGGACACACCCCAGACAAAAGGTTCCTCTGGAAGTATAACGCTGTAGTTTCCGAAAGATGCATGTTCCAGCGTGGAGAGAAAGCGGAGAGTCGAGGCCAGTGGATGTCTCGTCCAAAGCTTTCCCCGAATGGCGATCATGACAGAACGAGCAGTCGTCGGCACGGGTGCTAAAGCTTGAAGCTTACGCGGCCAAACCCTGCTCGAGTACTCCAAGCTCACTTCTTCAAGTACGGGTGTAATGTAACAGAGGTCGTACACACAAGGCCATCACAGAGCGACCTTTTGGCTACTGCGAAGAAGCTATTCCCTCTTGATCATGTGACTCTGAATGGTCGTACAGCTTGTGTTCTGAGCTAATCAACAATCTATTCTTCGTACCTCCCGAAGGACGATCAGGGCCCGCAGATCTACTTCTTCTGTTTTACATCGTATTCACATGGGCGGGACGATGCAATATCACAGCCTTGTAGATATGATGCGGTCAATATGTAGTGGCCGAGACAACCACCTAGTACTTGCCGCACGCTGCGCCCATCAAATAATCCGAGATTATGTGGACGCTAGCGCCGCTCCACACCCATTCGTCTGTCCATTTGAATCGCTTCTTCACCTCCAAATCCCGCGGACTCTCCGGTGCTCGCGAACATGATCGGGACAGACACCCTAGTGACTGTTCTTGTCAGCGAGAACAGCCCGAACCCAGTGTCGATCCCAACTCCACTTCCCCTTCGTATATCCAGATCGTACATCTCCCGTACGCTGATGATGAATCGGGGAATCAGGACAATCCGAGGGATAAAAGGGGTAAGCCCTATAAAATATGCTCCCAACCCCGACTGGAGGCTGTTCGTCATGGCAAATAGGTAGGCCACATTATTGATCAAGTTTCTATCGCGGACAGGTGAGTCGAGGGGTACAGTTGAGTGATGGGTATCGGGAAAGGACAGACGAAACGGACGTACGCAAAGAAGTAAAGGATTCCTTCCCTGACGAGCAGATTCATATATTGATTCTGCTGCCATTCCTTCGTGGCTCTGTACATTTGAACTGACTGTTTTACGAACTGGACGACCACGAAGACACACAACAGAGCATCAAGACTGAGGATAAAAGAATTTGCTAATATGGACAAGTTTTGCGTGTCACTCATCGGATCAATGTCCACACAAGCTGAGAGGCCGGGGACTTGATAGTTAAACACTATAGATATGTCAGCGGAGCGGGTATCGTCCATCCGGTTATGAATGGTTTCAGATGGAGGGTACACACCTAGAACATTACGGGGGTTGACGTAGATCGTAATGCTGACCACGGTGAAAACCATTACCAAGAGAAAAAAGGCAAGTAAGATGCCTAGAATAATCCTCGAGCGGCTGCAGATTGCATATACGCGCAAGATCATCGCCACTAAGATTGTCATTACATTGCGGGAAAGTAGTGTGCATGACGACTTACGATAGGAGGCAAAATGAAAGATAACATTGCTCCAACCATACATTTGATTTACAACCATGCCTTGCGACCTTCATAAACAATGATTTCATGTAAAATGATCTAAATGTACTTACACCTTTCCGATCAGTATCAGCCAAAAAGAACCCCGGACGAAAATTAAGGTACATACGTCTATTTGTGGGTTTATGTCCTCATTGATGGGTGAAAAAATACAGCTACAGACGACTCACAAATACAGGGCCCGGTATGAATGCACTACCAACTGTCGGTGCAAAGAGTTTAACCATCGGCCACAGTCAGTACCTGAAACATACAAAGTCCGCCGGTCCTTGGAAACGACAGGGACATTAAGATTCAGCGTAGATCACACTCATGGCAGACTTACATGGCATAGATCAAACCCGAATAACGGGTCTGTTTCAAGTGTCAGTCGGGCTCCCCACATATTGCGACAATACGTTGTACACACAAGAATAAACAATGTAGATACAGAAGTCCACGGCTTGTTCTGCATAACATCATGAGGAAGAAGTAGGATTTGGCGTTGAATCAAGATTAGCTCACCCAAATGAAGTCAATCTATTAAGTGTATCCAAGTGAGCATCAACCGAATCAAAGGAATCACATGGTGCGTTACCTCTTTCGAAAATGTCAGGACTAACAGCAGAGTCAGCCGGTGTAAAAATGTATGCAACTCATCAGACTTACCGTAGTCGTAGGCAATGCTGGTGACGACCACAACTATTTATGCTTCACGTAAATAATCCCTTTATGCGAGAGAGGTAAGGTGGAATTACCACTAAAATAGTCGTTTTCCAGGATGCTCTGCAAGGCAGAAATCGAAACGGAGGACATGACCAGGAAATTGAAACTCGAACGGACAATAAACAAAACTATTTCAGGAGGGCCATAATGATGTGACCCGCCCAAATATTTATACCCAACGTTCGCTAAAACCTGCCCGGTATCGAACCGCGGCCGGCAAGCTCTGCGAGACATCGTGGTAGAAAGCTCGGCACAAGTCATCTAGACCTGAGGCCTGAGCGCTTGAGCTTGCATTATGAAGCAATTTCAATCTAGCCGTTTTCGTCGCCCTCCCATAGCCTTCTGAGGGGTGCTGAGTACATACTGTATGTCAGGCTTTTCTCGCCCTCTTTTGGTAATCTTGGCGAGAGCGCCGTCACGGTCGCATGTCCAGTGTCATACTGATAGCGAATTGATATTCGAAATTGCTGACTGACCTTGCTTAACAACAAGTAGGGTGTAAAGTTAACCTTTTTATTGCATCGTCACTGTATAATAATTGCTGCAGTCGAAGTTGCTGGGTCGGGCTATCGTTACCGCCTAGGGAACCAATCCCGATTTTCCACCCCACTGGCAGCGGCCCGACTCCCGAGTTGAAAAACTTGGCCGGCTGAGAACGTGGGGAGAGCCCGAGGTGCAATAGTATCAACCGCGCTGCGAGCCGGCTCGCAGCGTCTGCGCCGTTCTTTGCATCGTCAACCATAAACGATCTCCGTAGCAGGGTTTCCAAGGAGCTCGTCCAGGATATGATGGCACATATGGCGCCTGTAAAATTGACCCACAAGAAAAGGCTGGCTGAAACAGTAAACACACATTCTAGATCAAACGTCCAAAGGCTATGTACCCTTTCCACCGGCACTGTCAGGCTGTGGCGCCAGCGGGATGATCGTGGCGTGCAGCTTCAGGTGTATACGCGAGCGAGGGTACTTATTTCTCGACCGCTGTCCCGGCCAGGGCTGGAGACGAGGAAAACGGGCGACGTGCCCTTCACTGATGGCTATCGATGAACAACCACTGCGCTACTCTACAACTTCTCTTCTGCCTCCCGGTAACTCCCGCTTGGGCCTCTGGCACCGCTGCCGCTATCCCCTCCTGGCGCTGCTGCTGCTGCTCTCCCCTCGTGCTGCGCGACCTCCCCGGCCTCTCCGCTGCACCGCCGACTCGAGGATAAGCTCGATCGTCGCAGTTGAGCTGGATCACCAAACTTGCAAATATCAAATGTAGAAATACCACTAAAATAGAAGATACTTCCCACGAGTTAGCAACCAAAGGAGGAAGGCATGAACATCATGTCAGAATTCCCGGTCAGCGCGTATCATATATATGTGACATTCTGGATATTTCAAGTTTCAACACGTTGATCGGTAGCGGCGCCAGCGCCAGTCCCCGACTCTCTCGGGTAGTCATAGAATTCGTTCGGGTTACAGTGAAGAGCAATATATGTAATGACAGGCAGAAGAGCCGGTACGATACATTCAGAAAATCAGGACAGAGAGGGTGATAGATTGATGAAAAAGTTCGGGAGGCAGCGTATAGGTAAGAAAGGTAACGAGATGCAGCGGAGTAGGATATATGTAACGAAGCGTCTACGAGTCGGTTACAATCTATAATTACGGACAGACGGGGTAGGCGAAGAACGAAGTGTTAATGTTGTTCGAGTGATCAGTTAGAATGACGTATACAACACATTTGCATTGGTCTGCGATACATAGACACCCACACCATCATAAGACACGATCCCGTCGAATTCAAAGAGGCGATTGGTACACGATCGGCAATGTATTGACAAAGCGTTTGATAACCAGTAGCAAAAGTTCGTAATAGTGTCAAAACACGTTGCATGATAATGTGGATAGTATATCGGGTCATAAAACAAATGGTAATCGGTCACATCGTGAGGAACGCCAAAGGGAGGGCGCGCCTCCTCATCAAGCACTCGAGCACAGCGACACGCAGACTTTTTAACGAACCTGTTACAAGAGAGATCATTAATTGATCAACAGATGTAATTCACGCCACAGAACGCACGTCAAGCCTGAATAATAATCCAAGCTGCGAGCCGTTGTTACTTGCAATGGCAGGATGACAGCAGACCAGGGAAGACGATGGAATGGGTCCGAGACTCAGTACTCAGAGATAAGAACATTCGCGATTTATAGATTAACAAGCATCACATGACAATAGACAACCGTGGGATGTGCCTGCATACGTTCTTGTAGGGTGCCTGACCGTTTGCTGTCGACAAATCCCTCCCCCCTACTTCGTGGGAGTCGGGGAATTTGATCTGTTTCAGCTCAACCAGATTCCAGTTGCACTGTGCGTGGAATTCAATTCAGGAGACCAGTCACATATTAAGCACTAAACATATATACGGAATCCTTACTTGATGAAATGCTTGCATTGAATCTGATACATGCGTGGCAAGCAGACGGTATTAGTACAGTAAAAGGTCAGTGGGTAGTCCATCCAAAGTTTCCTCTGAACGACGATCATAATATAATGAGCAGTTTATGCACAAGGAATGGAGAAGTGAGACGAAAAGAAAGGCCGGGCCGGGGAGAATACCACGAGCTTATAACTTAGGCATTGCACACATAATGGGAAAAAATCCCCTCGGCTAAAACCACCCGCGAGTCGGACGTGTTGAAATAGCAGACCCGGCCGGGCCAGAGTACACGCGATAACCATTGCCGTAAAGATCCTAACATGAATAACACCCGTCTCACAGATAACCTAGGGCCATTCAAGGCAAGCAAGAACGAAAGAGACCTCGAACGAGCGTCGAGCCGCCAGGTCGCTCACAGCTCGCGGCTTCGCATCACAGTGCGCCTGAAATCAGGCGCACGATCGCCCAAGTCTCTCAGTTCCTGGATCGACAATTGGAGTTTCTCCCCTCGCTCGATGTGTTGCTCCAGTGCTTCGTCCCTCGTTCAAAGACCACAGACCTGAAGACGATGTGATCAGTACGTAGTAGCCGAGACAAACCCACCTAGAACTTGCCGCATGCTGCGCCCCAGTAAAGGATGCGAGATCTTACGGTGTTAGCCCCGCTCCGCATCCCCTCTTCTATTTATTTGAATAGTTTCTTCGCCTCCAGATCCCCTGGACTCACGTCGCTCACGAATGCGGTCGGGGCAGACACCCTTACAGCTCTGCTTGATTGCGAAGACAGCCCGAACCCAGTGTCGAACCCAACCTCACGTCCCCTTCGTACATCATGATCATACATCTCCCGCACACTGATGATGAATCGAGGAATCCGGACGACCCGAGGGAGATAGGGGGTAGCCGCTTGAATATATACTACCCATTCCGGTTGGATGCCGAAGGTAGATAGGCAGGTCACATTACTGATCAGGTTTCTATTGCAGAAAGGCAAGTCAATAAGTACAGCACACTGATGGATGTCTGGAGACCTACCAACGAAATAAAGGATTCCTTCTCTGACGAGTAGAATCATATATTGGTTCTGCTGCCATCGCCTCGTGGCTCTGTACATTTGAAGTGACTGTTTTATGAACCGGATGGTCACAAAAGCACATAACAGAACATCGAGACTGAGGATAAAAGAATCTACTATTATACTTGAGTTCTGCGCAGCATTATTAGTACGTTGATTTTTGTCCGGACAAAATGAGAGGCCAGGCGCTTGATAAGTGGTCGCTATAGAAATGTCAGTGGAACAGATACCACACACTTGGGGCATTATGGAGATTGACGTAGATTCCAATGTTGACGATGGCAGAAACAATTACCAGGAGAAGAAGGACATGCCAAGAATGTTCCTCGAGCAGCCATACATTGCATATACACGCAAGATCATTGCGACTAATATTGTCATCACATTGCGGGAAAGCGGTCTGCATTATGACTTACGAAAGGAAGCAAAATGAAAGACCACATTACTCCAGTCGTATAGTTCATATACAACCTCACCTTGGACTGTTCGTGAACAATGGTATCATGTAAATGGTCTGAATGTGCTTACATCTTTCCGATCAGTATTAGCCAAAAGGGATCCCGGACGAAAGATAAGGTACATACGTCTATTGGTAGTTTCATATCCTTGTTAGTCGATGAAAAAACACAGGTCAGCAGATGACTCACTAACACAGGACCTCGTATGAAGGTACTGCCAACTATCGATGCAATTAGTTAAACCCATCAGCTACATTCGGTACCTGAAACCTACAAAGTCCACCGGTCCTCGGAAATGACAGGAAGATTAATATTCAGCGTAGATCACACTGACAACAGACTTACATGGTATAGATCAAACCAGAGTAACGGGCCTGTATTAAGTTTCAGTCTGAATCTGGGGCTCCGGTTGCACACATTAATTGTGAAAGCACACTGTACACACAAGAACAAACAATGTCGATACCCATGTCCAGGGTCTGTTCTGGTGACTATCGCGAGTGAAGCAATACTTGACTCTGAATCATTGTTCGCTCACCCAAACATAGACAATCTAGTAAAGTTTGGGCGTATCAGGTAGTGAGCATTGATGTGCAGCAAAGAAACAGGCTACGGTACCTCTTTTGGAAACGTGTGGACTAATCACACCGTCAGCCAGTACTATAACGTAGTGCCTGCAACGAGCATAGCCATCAGACTTACAGTAGTCGTAGACTACAGTGACGATGACCGCGACTATTCAGGTTTCATGTGAATAATCCAAAATGTAGGCACATACAAGGCGGCCTTACCGGCAATATAGTTATTTTCCAGAATATTCTGCAAGGCAGAAGTTGAAACGGACTTGATCAGGGAATTGGAATCAGGATGGAGCAACGAAGGTTTGTATCTTGTAATTGGCAGCCGACTGCAATATAAGATGAAAAATTAATGGAGTGGGAAACATGGCAGGAAGCCACTGGTCTGCAGATGGCGATCATCACTTTTTGATAACAAGGGATAATTTAGCACTCTCGTTTGCCAACTTTCACACAGGCAGGGGACTATAACATCAACAGAGCATCGCGGCATTCACCGCCCATTTGATGACCCGAGAAACCACCTTTCTTCCTCCAACCTCAGATTGCTTGCGTTTCTGCTCGAAAATCAAGGTATATATCGATATATAGACTACTGTATAATCATCATGTCAGTTATCTGGAAGATAGGTAGGGTCGGAGCTACATGCCTCAGAAACAATGCCCTGCATAAACGGAAATGAAGTATGATGGAAAAAGAGCTATGAGATCATCACCACCTTTTCCACCATGTCTGTCGGCACTGCAGTTGATGCCACCCAAAAGAATTTTGAGCAGCATCTCAGTTGCCAAATTCATCCCGAGGAACAGCGATATCTTAGTGTGCTTCAATCAGTGAAATGGACGGAGCGTGGCCAACTTATCAACTCACTCGTACACCATAGGTGCCACTCAGATCGTCGTCTAATTCCTCCGGGAACTCCGTTGCTCTAATGTCACGTCTCCTATTTGAACGAATTGGATCCCGACCTTATATGACCTCCGGATCAGTCACAATGACCTCGGTCTCTGCGGAACTTCTTCTCAGCTGAGCAAGAGGACAATTCCCATGGTCAAGCCTCAGATACAACGCGATGCATCATGAAAAAGGAAAATTAAGATTAAATATGATGGAAGAAGAGCCTCATGTTCGTCTGCCGACACTGCAGTTGATGGTGTCCAAAAGTAACTTGAGCGGTATCTAGATCTCAGATCTCAACCGTCAACTTTATTCCAAGGAAGGGTATGGAATCAACGATATCTCAGTGTACTGCGTATCAACTCACTCACACACCATAGGTAACGCCCAGGTTGTCGTTTCGTAACTTCAGAAATTCCGTCGCCCCCATGTCTCGGGCGAATTGGATCCCGACGGCGCATAACCTCCGAGTCAGTCACAATGACCTCAGTCTCTGTCGGACTTCCTTTCACTTGAGCAAGAGGGTAATTGGGCCTACGTTCAAGCCTGCGTTCACGCGAGACGGTGGGATCTAGTGGTCAATGGTCAATCAGCTGAAATGCACAAGCAGTCGGGGCCGCCAACCATCGCATAATAAATGCCAAACACAAACGAAGTGCTTACTCGGTGTACCGTCGATGACGACGATAAAGTTTGACGGGGTTTATCTGTTCGGGGGCGGGTGGTAGGTCTTCTTTCTTTTCTTCCGAGTAGCGTCCGAAAGATGCTTGTTCGAACGTTCGTCCGCCGATACATGGACGAGGAGGCGCAGACGGCACTGAAAGGTCGGCGGTAACCCCGTCCAAAGAATGACGATCGCAATAGAACGAGCGGTTAACGAGTCCAGCAAGTCTACGTTAATCGACATCACGAGTCCCAATCCTCGAGCGTAAACGCGAGCACGCCAAACGCAGACGCAACATCGGACGTCCCCCTCGCCAAACTCTCCGCACTGCGCCGCACGTACCTCACCAGTCCATCCAGCTCCCTCAACATCTTCTCCAACCGTGTCGAAAAGTCCTCTTCGGCGTACGGTTCAGACAACGCACACGGGAACGAGAATGATCCCTCGAATTTGAGTGCCTGCTCCTCTTGTTTCCCTTCCGCTTCTCCCTCGATCTGGTCAGCGTCCATACCCGAGTCTGATTCGGACTCGGATTCGTCTGAGCTATCAGAGGGGAGAGGTGCAGAAAACCCGATGACGTTTTTGTGCTGCCGTCGTTGCCGACGACTCCGATGTCGTCGCATGCTGATCGACAGATGGGAAATGTCATGGGTCGTGTCCCCTGCAAAGGTGGCGAAGAACGTCCGAAAGTTGATACACATGTCCAGAATGCTCAGCATCGCTTTGGAGAGGGAGGATGTCTAGTCAGCAAAGAGAAAGGCCGAGGTGTGAGTGATGAAGGGGAAGTAGCGAGATAAACGTACGGTAGAGTCGAGGAAGCATTTACGCAGTAGCGTTTCCAGGCTAGGATGACATCATTATCAAGAAGGGGTATATGAGCAACACGATCCTAGGAAAACGCACTGGTCATTGTGGAGCTTGATCATCTCATCTAGGGATTTGGTTTCTTTAAGTGCGGATTTAAATTTTAGGATTTGAACGTGGATCACCTGGACGAACAACACGAGTCAGTTGCAATCGAGACAGGAGAAGTAGAACATACGTTCGTGGTCAGGAAATTGAACAAGGCGCTGCAGTTTACCATCAATAAACAACGTAAGCGTCACATCACCGTTTACTCACTTGATGAACCATGAGAGCTTCCCTCGCATCGCATAGAATACCTTGAGCTCCGATCTGAGCCCAAGGTTCGTCACCGCTCCGCGGAACAAAATCCTCTCCAGAACGCACTTCGCTCTTCTCACCTGGAGCAGGAAGACGAAGAGAGAGCAATAGTTTTGCATAATGCTAGGGGTGAAGATATACGTCAGGGGAAATGGTAGAGCATATTCAACGAGCAGCCCCTCAATCGCTTTCACGGTATTGGAGATTGTAGCGGCTTTGATACCTCTGTAGGAGAGCCGAATGAGGGAGGCGTCAATCCAGTCCGAGTTGGTCGACTCGAGAACATCACTGAATGCACTGTTCAAGAAATGAAAGTCATTCCATGCCTGTTGGCTATCCATCTAAAGGCCATCAGGTCAACGTGACAAAGCACGAGAGAAAGGGAATACCTTGGCGAATACCACATCAGTGAAATTACTGATTACATCTCCTCTTGTCATCAGGTATAGCCCTTCGACGGCTGTAAGATGGCGCGATAGTTCGCATTCCTCAGCGAGGACCCGGGATAGTCGCAGGCCAGCAGCAAGACAGTATGCAGAGAGCTCATCTGATATCAAATGTGACAACGACTCCGAATCTCTCAAACTCGTTGCACTGAACTCCAACAATCGTGCAAAGGTCTTCCAATCGAGAAGGAGACGTTCTTCTCCAGTTGTGTTTTCAGAAAAGAAATGGATACCCATCATTCGAAGCAGTCCAATAGCCTTGCCGGCTCCTAAGACGTGATCAACCACCGGTCCCAAGAACGTCGGAACAGCCAACTGTTTCCTCTCTCCGTCCTCCAGAACGACAGGGCTTCGAAGGACATAACCATCCGCCCAAAGGTCAGGGTCCATTAGCAGAAGTTCGTTATCTTCGATAAAAAACTCCTCATCGAGGGCTTGAATGTCATCTTGGGAATCCCAGACGTTCCGGACGGGCATTCCATCCTTGAGCCATTTCCCGATCATGCGCCAGATGGGTTCTGAGGTCTGTGAAAAGACAGTCGCGAGAGAATTGGAGGCAGCGATATTGCCCATAGACCATTGTTCCTCTACGGCCTGTAGTAAAAGGTCGAGCAGAAGCGCGGAAATGACCGCGGATGGAAGTTGGGTAGGCATATTAGGCATATTCCAAACAGCTTGGTCAAGTCTGGACTGCGATTGACAGATGTATCCGACGAATCGATGCATTATATCCAGCACGACGTCAAATGTCCCTGAAAACGTGTCTCGAACGTCTTTCTCTAGACTGAGAAGGCTGACAACCAGCGGTTCACCACATCCTGCTTGTGCGCAACAAATGGCTTCTTCTTTCTCAGCGCACCATCCGTCAAATATTTGGATCTGTGCCTCGACAGCATCAGCGAAAGCCTCTATCGTTCTCGACCGGACGTTGTGAGTGAGCAAGCGCGTAGTTCCACTCGGGGTAATTTCAGGGACGGCGGAAGTACTGTCGAAGATGGCAGAAACAAATTTTCGGAGGTGGCATACGGTCGTTGTCACCTGTGCAAACGTGCCTAGGATCGACGATTGGGCCGTCAATGTTAAATGCAACAGACGCGGCGCTGCCGGAGAAGGCTAGCATTTCGTTAGTTTAATGCATTCATCATTGACAGAATTTCCGCCATACCACCGAAGAAAATGTATCCGAAGTAGTGTAGATCATGAGATTCTTCCGACCTTGGAGACACATCAGCACCTCGCGCACCGCATCCCGTTCGTAGATATATTTCTGGACAGTTCATATTCGGCATGAGGTCTCAGAAAGATGGCTCGCGCGCACCTCTCGCTCTGGACCGACAAGCGCCAATGTTGCGCTCTCCCCAAGAACAGAAAGCACTGCAGGACCTAGCAAGAATAAGAGAAAGAGAGAGAAGAACAAGATCGAAAGTGCATACCGAGTGTTGAAGGATCGCCTATGTCAAACGGCCGCGAAACATCTACGT
>JBBPLY010000227.1:11359-31048 GCA_038090035.1 Xerocomus nothofagi | reverse complement strand
AGTGTTGCAATTCAGGGGCCAACACAACACAACAATATGTGATCAATGTTGCCAAGTCTCTGTGACCACAATTTCACACTCAGATCCAACAACCAAACAAGCCTAGACTGAGGTATCAGGAGTCTTGCCTTAAGTCACTCAAGTAGTGTGAACCACAAATAACCAAGTGGTCAAAACTGAGGAGTACTCAGCCTGAACCACCTAGCTTTTATATTGTTACAAGGCTGCACACAGACCAAGCTGTGCATGTACAGAATTACTACATACAGATATGATAGATGGGAATAGAAGTACATGGCAATCACAATAGAAGCTTGACATGGGAGTAGGATAAGAATAGAATTCCCATGAAGTGGAAATGAAAACCATGAGGTATGACATCATAGGTTCTAGACCTAATCACATGTCAATGTCCCACGATCACATGCCAAGGGTCACATGACTTAAAATGCGAAAATTGTACTAAGTTTGAAGTGTAATGAGTGTATTGAAAAGTTAGATAAAAGTGGTGTTCATAACACTTAGCAGGGAGCAAACTGAGGCAAGTCAAAGGCTAGCAATATCTCTACTATTTATGTTCTTGATTCTGGATACAGGCTTATGACAGGGAAGCTGCAGAATTGGTGAGCACCTGCACTCACCAAGTCCATCTGACTAACCAGTATCTTCCCAGGTTGCAAAAGATGCTTGGAACAAAGATTCATTCCAAGGCACAGTGTACTAGTTCTAATTCCTGCTTCTGTTTATACTGCTGTTGCCATCTGCTTTCATCGCTGCCTGCTGCCCATTTCATCACATCCACCTCATCCAGGTTCTCCAAGTTGCACCACTGTTGCCATCTGCTTTCACCACTGCCAGGTTCTTCAAGTTGCACCACTGTTGCCATCTACTTTTGCTGCCGCCCCAGGTTCTTCAAGTTGCATTGCCATCGCCATCTGCTTTCGTCGCTGCCCATTGCCCATTGCATCACACAAGCCCAGGTTTCGTGCACAAACATCCACCTCATCCAGGTTCTCCAAGTTGCACTGCTGTTGCCATCCGCTTTCGTCACCATGAGCCCGAGTTTCACCCACATACATACATCCAGGCTACTAGTATTGACCGTATTGGTACAATACGGTCTAATTGTCTACTACCCCTGTGAATGTCATCCAATGTGGCAATGTATGATACGGTGTGAAATGAAGAGTCTTTGAGATGTTGTCATATCTCGTCAGACTGCATCAAACCGAACAACAAAGCCATTCGATCCTAGTGTATATGACTGCATATGGCATGGTATGAAGTGTGCAATATGTTTCACATGTTGTCATACACCGTCCTGCCCCTTCACAATAAAATTGTGATCTGAGTCCGGTTTTGTGGGGAGATTTGCGATCTGATATAAAATTTTATGAAACGTGGACTGGCTCACATCTGATCATACCTGGTCACACCAACCGATAACCAGTTTTCACTGGGAATCATTAACCAGCTTGAGCCTTACTATCGTACCCTCCAAGGCTGTTTTCGTCGCTTTTCGGCCCCCCTTCGCCAAAAAGAGCCTCTCTCCCGTGATCATCTCCTCCATTTTTCAAGGCTTGCCACGGCCCTTCAGCTACGACAACTTAGTAGACCTAATAGCGTCGTTTTCGTGTCTCAACCGCTGTGATTTCTCGACGCTGTTATCTCGTGTATTCGTTTGCAGTTTTGTAATCAACCGAGCCCGGCACGCCCTGTCTCTTGTGCGTTGGGCTCGTTTTTCGGGCTACATCTCCTGGCTTCTCTGGCGTCGAAGGCAAATTAGATACATTAAAATCAAAACTTTTAACTTCTACTTACCGCACATGCCACGCAAAAGCTGAACACAGATAAAAAAACAGGTGAAAGGAGTACGGTCACCTGCCACACGAACTTGTGCACACGACATCCGAGATTTATTCACTGGGACCACCCTCTCGAACAGGACAGAAATTTGATGGCATGACAGTGATCCGGGTTGAGTTTCGCAATCGACCAAGGACCGCGCGGAGTCACGGATTCGACTCAAAGTTGAGCTGTTTTCCACCGAGGTCACATTGGTTCGACTCCTCCGGATCCCAACTTCCAAGGCAGAAAGAGCAACGCCGCTTTGGTCTTGATCTCCCAGTGCCAGTTCCATGCATGATCTGTTGACTCTCATGTACCAATCAAAACGAGCAACCAGCAGTACACCTCGGTAGGCCTTCCTCCCCTGAAAGTATGTCGTGGTGCGAAGAAAAACCTAACGACCCTTTTGGTTGACCTGACCTTGTTCAAAGTCTACATTTGGCGAAACTTCGGAGTAACTAGTGGTTGGTGTCAACCCCCTCAGGCTGATGCGTGGTGATGACAATCATTGTCAGTCATTGCGTTACTTCGAGTTCAACGGGATGTTCAAACAGGCCCGTGGCGAATTCGGCAAGAAAGGTTTCAAGCTGCACTGTCGGAGATGCATTGTTAACACCAATGGGTGAAATATGTTCACTACTAACCCCCCAGGAACTGGCGATTCTGATGGTGATTTCACCTGTTTATGGACTCGGTGGGGTTGTTCTACATGCGCGCGAGACTGACGAGGCTCAAATGATGTGGTGTTTCAGGGACCAGTGTTACCTTGTAATTAAAGAGCACCGACGCCGTAAAGTGAAGTAATCAGAGCCCTCACTCAAACGTCTTGTGTGGTCCTTCCAGTCATTTTTTGAAACAGACACCATGGGTGCTGGCGTCGCGCCTCCTCAAGAAACCCCGTTGGCACATCTCATCGATCCAAGAAGAAAGTGGTACAACAACAGACGGTGAGCTCCAGCCTCCCCACTGGTCGCACTTCGTCGTGCTCATTCACATTCCCGCAGACTCATTGCCCTCAATGCTTGGATCGTCCTTCTGTATGTCCGGAAGATCCTACACCTGTCCTCTGATTGATGTCGTGGCATCTAGTCTCATCACCTCGTCGACTACTGGTTACGACGGCAGTATGATGAACGGTTTGCAAAGCCTCACTCAGTGGGAATCTGCTTTCAATCACCCGTCCGGTGGCAATCTGGGCCTGCTTAATGCCATCCAGGTGAGCACCTTGAGGTATGGTCCGTTGTCGTTGACCATTAGCGTATAGAACATTGGTGCGCTCGCGAGTTACCCCTTTGCCCCATACTTGTCCGATGGTGTCGGTCGTCGTCGAACGGTCTGGATTGGGGCAGCCATCATGTGTGTAGCGACAGCCATCCAGACAGCTTCCCAATCCGTCGGGATGTTCATTGGTGCTCGGTTCTTGATCGGCTTTGGAAATACGTTTGCAGGTAAGTTCCGTAATGTTTCGTTATCAGTTGGTCAATCTCCGCATGCTACTGAAAACCACGCAACTTGTGTACAGCCAATGCCGCTCCAATGTTGGTCACCGAACTTGCATATCCTACGTATCGTGCCCCCTTGACATCTCTCTACAACTCTCTGTGGTATTCTGGGTCTATCATGCACGTGTTTTCCTTTTCTTCCGTGACGTAGCGTTTTCGCTAATTTCTTACTCCCTGCAAACTTTATCAGTGCCGCGTGGACGACGTATGGTTCGTTTAGGATCAACAGCACATGGGCTTGGCGGTTGCCATCATTGCTGCAGGGAGTTCCCTCTGTCATTCAAGTAGTGTTGGTTCTGCTTGCACCAGAGTCTCCCCGTTGGCTAATGAGCAAGGGACGCGAAGCCGAGGCACTGAGTACGCTCGCTTATTACCACGCTGACGGCAATGAGTACGTGTTCACTTATAAACACTGTTGTCAACCCGCTGAAATACCAGGCAGACAAGATCCCGTCGTACAATTCGAATTCAATGAAATCAAAGCTGCCCTCGAGTTTGATCGGACCGTCGCAGACAACATCGGCTGGAAGGCGCTAATTGCGACTCCCGGTAACCGCAAACGTATGCGGATCATTATCGCCATCGCCTTCTTCACCCAATGGTCCGGTAACGGTCTCATCTCGTACTATCTTTCGAAAATCTTGAACCAGATCGGGATCACGAGTTCGAGCACACAACTACTCATCAACGCCCTCCTCCAGATCTGGAGTTTCATTGCGGCTCTGTATGCATCGTATTCGGTTGACCGTCTCGGGCGTCGAGCCCTCATCCTCACTTCGGCCGGACTGATGTTGTTGTCTTACATGGCCCAGGCGATCTGTTTTGCGGAATATGCGCAGCATGGGACGGCCGCGGCGGGTCATGCCGTGATTGCGTTTATCTTTCTATTTTCGTCAGCGTATGCGCTCACGTTCAGCCCGCTCGCTATCTCTTACACGGTGGAGATATTGCCGTTCAACCTCCGCGCCAAAGGACTTTGCGTATTCAACTTTGTTGTCTCGCTCGCGCTCATCTTTAACCAATACGTGAACCCGATCGCGTTGGATGCCCTTGGATGGAAATACTATGTGCGTCCCCGCTCCTCGCCTCGCTTGCGTTGATCTTGATCCTGATGCTAATGACCCGCTCCTCTGCTTGAATTGTTTGGACTGGTAGATCGTGTACGTGTGCTGGATTGCATGCGAATTCGTCTTTCTGTGGTTCTTCATCGTGGAGACCAAGAACCGAACGTTGGAAGAGACGGCCGCGCTATTTGACGGCGAAGATGCAATCAAGCAGATTACGCACAAGGCAGCGATACATGACGTGCGCGAAGACGTATCCTCGGAAAAGCGGTCGGTGGGTCGAGAGCATGCTTGACGATTGATACCCCTTGTCAGTGCCTCAGGTGGTTTAGCTTCTCTCTTTTTCTCTATCCCTGGGGTTTGTTTCATGGCTATCAACGCCGAGAACGTATACTACTTTATGTGAATCTCGTCCTTCTCAGACGGGATTTTATCTACAGTAAGAATATGCGGTGCCTCTTTATGTGAAAACTGACTGCCAATCGACTCCCTGACGGGTCGAAGCATATGGCGAAGTCCGGAAGGATTCCATCATCCATGTTCTGATCTAGACTTTTTACAAGAACAACTGAATGATCTCGTCCATCCACAAATAATAAGTCCTGGGGCTTCTTCGCCACTTGATATAAGAACTTTTTCGTCCGACATCCAGGATTTATGATGGCCGTCCTCACGAAAGGACAGGAATAGCCTGAGAGGATTGCATTGGATAGCCCGAGAGCCACGGGTCGTATCAAAGGTTCAGTGTTTTCTATCGACCCGGATATTAGCTTTGTCCGCCGGCGTATACTATGATAGACAGAGGGACATGGTTCTCGATTTCCCGCTGGTCCCCGGGCTACGCGTGGTCTATCGTATGCACCACCAGAAACATTACTTTTCAGAGGCTTCAGACATGTTACGAGGCGGGGGAGAAAGTTAGTAGAAGAGTTGCTAGTGTTTCAAGATAAGTATTCGGGCCGTTCTTCCCGCGAAGCTTCTGGTTAGAACAAGCACGCGGGCATTCTCCAGAACAACTTTATACGCAGGGAAGTTGGGATCCCTTTGACATATGTATCCTGGGTTTTTCAATGGGGTCTCAACTTTTTCCCCCGCATCAATTGCTCTCACCTTCCGTTGTCTGTATGCTTGTGTACAAATAAGTAATGTGGAATAGTTCTGCCTTACATTCACCATGTTCAAGTTGTTGACTTGATGAACCGCTTTTCGCATCGCCAACGGAGCAGGCCTAAATGATGCAACTAGTGCATATCCGCTGAAAGAAAATCAGGTTCAGGGCTCTTCGATTGAATGATTGCCAAGGTAAGAGATAAACCCTAACCCTAACCCAGCCGCTTCGGCAGGCTTAAACATTTCTGAAATTCGCTTCCTTCTTCCATGGCCACCAGAGCCGTCAAGCATTTCAGGCTTCGGGAACTTGCAAGGGCCCCGCCACCTCCCCCCGTCGCCAGCTCAACCCCAACTTCGCCTGCCCGTTCCCCCTTTGACTTTGCCAAGTTTGACTTTCAGCAACCCACTCGCGTCGCGCCAGAGTCATCGACGAGCAGCCTCCCAAAACGGGCCAACCCGTTCATACCTACGAAGAACCCGCAGACGGGTCGATGGGCACCACCGAAGTATTCCCTGCGTCAGCAAGCAGACCTCATCAAGGAAGCCCGCGCGTCGGGTACCTTGGCACTACTCCCACCTGCGCCGAAAACGTCTGCAGCACATCTTGCAGCCATCTCGTTTGCCAAGGCACAACCGGTACCCAAAACGTCTCAGACACAGGCTGAGTCTGAGATCCAGATCAAAACGGACGCGAATGGTTCAGAGGAACGGTGGTTCCAGCCTATCGAATGGGTTGGTGAAGTGAAAGCGCGCAAGGTACCCGGAGCAGAGATTGGTAACAGACTTTACGCGGGCAAGAAGCGTATGTTCAAGGGTCACAAATGGGAACGGATGGCGGATAAAAAGGCATCGAAACGGAAAATGCTCATGCGCGACATGGCGAAACGCATCCAACGCTACAAACAGGCGAGTGCCCTTACCCTCTTGCTACCTTGTCATCGCCTGGCATCCTTACAGTCTCTCCCCCGTAGTATTACAAGAAGAGGCGACCAAACCCCCTCAAGCCCTCCAAGACGTCGAGCGGGAAACTTCCATTCTAGACATCATCTTTATAGTATTATTAGATGCATTATGGTCTTATATGCACCCCCTTCCTGCCTTTACTTGGTCACTGCACTATTTTGTGGTACGCAAATGCAATTACCAATAGTCAACGGCACCTTGGACCCAATTGGCGAACCCCCTTCGCCTGTCGGACTGGACACTTCAAGCGATGTTCCTGCTGACTTTGGCTCGATCGTGGTTTGAGTGCCGCGTGCCTTACTTGACGCCCGATGTTTGCTCCTACCCGAACCGGCCGTGGATCCTACATCTAGTACTAACCACTTCAGTCATGTAGTACAGCTGTTTACTAACTGCCGTCGAGTGTTGGTGCAGTCTTCCTCAGCGACTCGCAGTCAGCTTGAATGGTCGAACAAATATGATATTGACCTTTCTGAAACACAGTTACGACACGGGGCCACGGTCTGGAAGAGAAGTATTAATATCGCCAAGTCAAAGGTTCGTATCTGTGTTATCTTTTCTCTTGGCAGAACTTGCCGTGCGCAGTCATGATTGAATCGGTCACCATCATGCATTCTCGAGAAGGGGCAGTATTTTTATCGATAAACTTTCAACCCACCGCCGACTGGTGGCATCTAGGGAGGCAAGCCATCGGTATAGAACTTGAATAATTCAGCCTGAGCTCCTTGATCAAAAACTAGGCAGAGGTCGAGTGTCGCCAGTCACTAGTGTCACTAGTCGGCCCTCGAGACAAGGAGTTAGAGAGCTGATGCGATTGGTCTAAAGCTCTTGGAATTTTGAATGACAGGAATGCGATAGGTTGGCAGTTCCACTGGCAAGATTGACCTATTTTGATCCGCGTTCGTGAATGCTCCCGAAACCTGCACTGCCAGTGCCCAGTTGCTGCCCGGCCCATCTGAAATTGGCGAGTATGTTCACTTGATAGCTTAAGGTTTGATTGAGATGCTGACCGTCGTGGGTATGTGACCGTATACTGTTTCTTTTTCGGTGTCTTCGTCTATTCATGAGAGAACTGCAGGGTTGGGAACTTATCCGGCCGGCGTTTAGAACTCCAACTCAGAGGACCGTGACATTGGTGTTGAAATCTCTCACCGATATTACGACAGAACCCATGTCGTCTTGAACAAGTTGTGCCTGCATCTGTTGCTGTTGCAATGCTGCGTTTTATGAGGATTACTCTGGTGATCCGTATATACTAACTGTTCGTTCGCCGCGTTTGCTTATATCCCCTTCTCATGGCTTGCTGAAGGTGTGTAGTACTACCGAGTCGATCAAAGTCCGTCGTGCCCCGATGATCCTGCATCATTGGAAATCTGATCATTAACGGCGAGGCTGGGTTGTCTCGGTCTCTGAAAAGGGCGATAATTTAGTAATGGGTCAGTTTCAGGTACACCGTTTTAACAAGTCACCACTTTGATTTTTCTATTGGGTCAAGCGTCGCACATAGCAGCTTGACCGCGTTGTGCGTAGTCGGTTGGAGGTTGAAGCGTTTCGGTTTCCAACTTTGTCATGGTTTCTTCCACGGACGGGTCGTTAGACATACAAGGAAAGGACCCTATGTCACAAGTTTAGCACGGATCCGCTTCGAGTCCCCAGGCTTGTTGCTTGGGTGCGAACGCTCCATGATGGCCTCCGTTTTTCACCTGTTATAGACGCCCTTCTAAAGCTTGGCCGCCATCTGCTTCTCGTCGGTGCACTTCATCGTCAGCTGCCGTTCAGCCCCACAGCGCGACTGGTCTCGCCAAGTCACAGGCTCACAGCTGTACGGAACTCGACTAAGCGCTTTCGGCTGATAGGAACGTGTCTGCCGTCAGATAGCGCTCCATCCTTTCCTTTCGTGTTGACCACCACGATGGACCACCCGCCTTGCGACCCGACGATATCGCGCTCGTCGCCCCTCCAGGTATGAGCCTACTTTCCACATCCGTCACATTTGAAATTTGCCTGCTCATGCTATCGGCAAGGCTCGAGCGTTTCAATGCCTCAAGAAACTCGCCTTACGTGCACGGAAAAGTGGCGGGAAGCCGAGAGACGCCATCTCCCTCGGGCCTGTCGCCATCCCTACTCGAGACTTTCAGCGCGCACACTCTTCCGTAGACCTTCGTAAGCCCGACCTATCACAGTTCATCGGGCTTAGGGTAGAAGACGGCCCCAATCCTATGGATACCGATGACTCGTCTCAGGAAGCTTCTGCGAGCAGCAATTCACCCCGTTTACGACATAGCCGCTACTGCGCTCGGGATTCCTTGCGCACTCCGCCCGTTCATCCAACCTTTGCCGGTCACGGCGCTGCGCTGTCGTTCTGTCACGACCAAGCGGATCCGGGAAATAAACTTATCGTCGTTGAACCTGTAAATCTACTTGCTCCAGCTCCCTTATTCTTGCGATCCATTTCGTCCGTTGATGCTGCCTCGCAGCCTCCCCGATCTCCCGTGTCGAATCACGAGGTTGCACCACAGATCAGTGTCGTTTCAGAAGCGGAGCTTGACCAGGAGGCTGGTCAACACACGCTGAATGATGTCACGCCGCGGCCTTCGGGGGATGTTCCCTCCCATGATGCCACTCTCATGACCCCTTCGACCGACTTAACGCCACCAACTTCTTCTGACCAGAGTGCCTTCTTAGGGGCCCAGTTATCTTCGGTCCCGAAGGATTCCACACTGGAAACCGTCCGCGGACGTCCCCCTCTGCTGTCGCGCCATACCGCTCCTTTGCCGCTCCCATTTCGTGTCATGACGGAGCATGGTCTTCGTTTATCACCGTCGATAGTTACAAGACAACCAATGCCTTTACTCAATTTACCTGCATTGCCACCACCGCCTCCTGCACCAGATACCCCACTACGACAGAAAGTACCCTTGCGACACATACCTTCGTTGTCTCGACATGGTCGTAGCAATGCTGGATGTCAAGCGGATCACGAGAATGAGACGACAGGAGATTCGGACGAAGACGACGGTGAGGAAGGCGACGAGGAGGATGAGCCTGCTAGCGCTCTGAGCGTTCATCACAGTGATGACGAAGATGATGAACCTCCCAGTGCTGGTCCATCTGGTATACAAAGTCCTAAAAGCTCGCAGAAACAGCGTATGAGGGATGTCGAGTCTCTGCTCGAGAGCCCTGTTTCTCCTACCTCGCCCCAGGGCGACTTTGTCAGCCCGAATATCGCCGACTACTTTTGTTCCAAGACGTATGTCAAATCCATCCATATCGTGTCATCGTCTACCTCTCTGGCGATGTATCCGTTCTCCCCCAACGTACCTCATGCTGAAGATGTCATCCCGCGCCATACTATGGACCTTGATCTTCCGATACCTGGGGCTCGTTTGGAGAGCAAGCCGAGTCTTTACCGCGCTGCTTCGCGGAGCATGATCAACCTTGGTTCTACCCGGCGTGTCGAGCTGGGCTTACACCCTTTCAAGTCTCGGGATGTGATGCAGTCCAACCCAACGTCTGTTTTAGGTCACACCATCGAAAGCACTACAGGGTCGGAGGAGAGCCATACAGAGGCAGTGATTGAACGCCTCCTCCGACGCACTTCTATGCCCAGTTTCCATCCCACTTCGGATCCCCCACCGTATCCCACATTCAATCCACGCCCAAAGGAAGCCCGCGTCACCTCACATGAGGATGATGAACGAGAGCGACTGCCGTCCTACAGCAATACCCTGTACCTCGTTGCTATTATGCCACGTAAGGTGGAGTTTAGCTCCCCTGGTGTACAGGCAAAGGACCGCAAGTGGAGACGCGTGGTGTGCGAGCTGGAAGGAACTACCTTTCGGGTATACAAGTGTCGACCCGGTGCGAGTGGTGCGGGTGTTCTAGGAGACTGGTGGGAAAAGCGCGTTGGCGTTGGCAATGTGGCTTTTTCTAACCCCTCTCGGCCACGGAAAAAGGAAGAGCAGTTTGAAAGGCCGACGAAACTGGGGATCGACGAGGCTCCGACACCTGTCGTACCTCTAGCGTGCCCGGGACGATCGACGTCTGTCCCTCCCGCTAGACAGAGCAGCAGAAGAGCCGAGTCTCCAACGTTGATGATAACCCCATCCACGATGACGTCTACGCCTAGGCGGGCAAAACGCACGTCTGGGGCAAGCTTTTTGTCACCCTTCAGGGGTTCGAGTTCCACTCGGCCCGAAACGGGTATCGAGGAAGTTTCGCGTCGATCCGAGTCCAATGAGTTCGAGCTATTGCCCGTCGATGTGCACGACAGCCGTTCTTCGCTGTCACACGAGTCCGTTAGGCGAGCGACTCCGATGCACCAGCGATCGTCTCTGCCACCACCTCCTCGCTCCGCCTCGCGACTCACTTTCTTGCACGGGGCGCCAAGTCGAGCGCAATTGCGCAACAGCGAAATACCTAAACCGCACAAGTCAGACTTGTTGCGTGCATATACCTTGCAGAACGCGGAAAGTGGTCTGGGAAATGATTATCTGAAGCGGAAAAACGTGATCCGAGTGAGGTTAGAAGGAGAACAATTCTTGTTGCAAGCGCCCGATATACCTACTGTCGTGGAATGGATCGAGGTAAAGAGAGTGCAAATCTGGTGGTGTGAATCTGATGACTTTTGCATCGCAGGGGCTCCACGCTGGGACCAACATTGCTTTGGATATCGATGAACGACCGATGCCACGGGGACCCATGTTTCCAAGGTCGGTCCTTTTTTTTTGTATCGTATACTTTGGGCTGATAGTGATTCAGGCGGCGGCGACGACGTGCGCGACCCACGCAGCCAGAAGGTGGTGATTCTGGACAGCAGCCATCTTGATCTCAGATACTCGCGTGACGATGATCATTAGTCTTGCACAGTCGCATTACTGTCTTGTACATCCGCTCATGTGTACCTCGATACTTCAGTGCTCGCTCTCTGCTGTATGTTTTCCCCTTGTGACAATAAAAAGTGTCGTTTGTATTTCCCACGGTTTTTACAGTATACCACGTTCGGTTTTTGCCTTTGCCATCGTCGCATCAAACGACTCGCGAGCTCCTCCGTTATCTTCTATCCGTGCCCCCATCGATTTCTCTCTCAACTTTCTTCTTCTTCTTCCTGGTTCTGGCAGCCGACGAAAGCCATTGCCCAAGCGTCTCCCTATCTACACACCCACATTCTCGCCAAAATTCGCCGCAGCGCAGCCGTAAAGGATCAACATTATTGTGTCCGCTACCACTTGTTTTTTTCGCCGACAACATCTGTACCCCGCTCCTTCACGCCAACGTTTGAATCATCGAATCACGACTTCACAGCATGGCCGATTCTGCGACGGAGATCGATCTGGACTCGGTCATCGACCGATTGCTAGAAGGTGGGTGGCGTGTGCTTCTGACTCGGTCGTCTGTTCGGGAGTTGCGTTCAAGGCGGAAGAGGGGGTATGCAAACGCTATGAGCCCCGTCCCTGCTGGGAGATTTGGAGGGTCGTTTTGAGGGAGGGTTTAGGGCGTCTTGCTGTGGAGTCACCAGCGCACTGCGGTAGTATCGCGATGTGCTGGCGTGGGTCGGTGGAATAGCTGTCTACGACTCGAACAACTCCAGCCCCGTCTCGCCCCAAGCTCCACTCCGGTTTTCGAGCAGGAATATTGATTGGCATCCTTTTTTTTATGGCAGTGCGTGGAAACCGACCAGGCAAGCCGGTGCAACTACAAGAGTACGAAATCAAATATCTCTGCACGAAAGCGCGCGAGATCTTCATAAACCAACCAATTTTATTGGAACTAGAAGCACCCATTAAGATTTGCGGTTCGTGCTCGCGACCTTCGTACGACGGTGTTCTCGTCATGACTCATCGCTGGTATGCCCGACAGGTGACATCCATGGTCAATATTATGACCTTTTACGACTTTTCGAGTATGGGGGTTTCCCGCCAGAAGCAAATTACCTCTTCCTCGGCGACTACGTCGACCGGGGTAAGCAATCCCTCGAAACCATCTGCCTTCTCCTCGCATACAAGATCAAGTACCCTGAAAACTTTTTCATCCTTCGTGGAAACCACGAATGTGCAAGCATCAACCGAATTTACGGTTTTTATGACGAATGTGTGTTGTATTTTTCATCACCCCAAGACGTGCTCGGTATTGAAAACTGAGCAAGGCAAACGGCGGTACAACATCAAGCTATGGAAGACGTTTACTGATTGCTTTAATTGTCTACCCATCGCTGCCATCATCGATGAGAAGATATTCACCATGCATGGTGGATTGTCTCCCGATCTCCAATCAATGGAACAAATACGGAGGGTCATGAGACCGACAGACGTTCCAGACACTGGTGCGTCCATCTCTTGTGTGTTGCGATGATTTATCTCACACCGATCGTCTAGGACTGCTTTGTGACCTTCTATGGTCGGACCCAGACAAAGACATCACTGGGTGGTCAGAAAATGATCGAGGCGTCTCGTTTACGTTTGGGCCAGACGTCGTCTCAAGATTTTTGCAGAAACATGACATGGACCTTATTTGCAGAGCACATCAGGCATGTTTCAACCACCCCAATTTCGCTTATCGCTTCTGATTGCTGACGTGTTACAGGTTGTGGAAGACGGTTACGAATTCTTCGCAAAACGACATCTTGTTACGTTGTTCTCAGCACCAAATTATTGTGGAGAGTTTGACAATGCTGGCGCCATGATGAGCGTTGACGAGACATTGCTCTGTTCCTTCCAAGTGAGTTGTCACGTGATCGTCTATAAATGGGGCTGACGCGGCCCGAAGATCCTTAAACCCGCTGAGAAGAAGGCCAAGTACCCATACGGAGGCATGAATATGGGACGACCAGTTACACCGCCCCGCAAACAGAAGAAGGGAAATAGCAAGACTGGTTAAGTCAGGTGGAGCCTTTCTTCATCTTTCTTGACCCAGTTCCATCTTTATCTTCTCTTCCTTAATTGTATTTCTTTTCGGTTATCCCGGTCGTGGCTAGCTATATCTTGCTAAAGGGATGGTTTGTAATGACGGGAACGACGACAGGCCTCGCACCGGTCCATTGTTGCTGGAGCTGCCAGAACGGAGCATTGGTTGAAGGCAAGGATGAGGCAATGATGGACCCATTTGCATGGTCCCTTGGCAAAGGAGAGCGATCACCACATCACAATCCCTACGTATCTATCCTTTCACTTTGGACATGGCCCTCTCCGTAAACAAAATACTCCTCTCGTTGATCACCCACTTGGACGGAGACCGTCGGCGCTCTTAGTTTTTCCCCACCATGTGTACTGTTTGTTTTATTTTATTTTTCTTTCCAAGGGGCAGGCAGCACCAGTGGGATGGTGTCGCGGATCCTTGCTTCCGTCGTTCTCTTTGTTCTTGTCATTTTTCACGGCCATCTTCGAACTTGCGGGGCATCGATAGCCTGGTCCGTTCATTCCTTGTTTCTTCTCTTCTCTTTCTCTCTTTTCTTTCTCCCCACTTGTCACAGTAGGTGTGTCCATATACTACATTGACCTAATTTCTTGGGGACTCATGGGAGGTCGATCTGGTGAGTCTCACGGCGGATGTGTTGGTTTCAGCTGGGGTGAGGAGTGCGTGACTCGCGAAGCTTTCTGGCCTTTCGTCAGTTTTTCCAGTGATCCTAGTATGGCGGCCGCCCATACAACTCGGAGCCCAATCGGGGCGACTCGAATTTTTCTTATTACACACGGGCCTCCCGGCCTCCAACCCTTTTTTTTTTTTTTTTTCCCTCGGGGACTGTTTTGAGCGTTTTACCCTTTACTCTGATCAAACGGGGCATCAAATACATCCCCGACGTCTATAACCTGGGGTATCTCCGAGGTAGGGTCACCTGACGGACGTTGTCAGTGTAATAATTGGGCAGCGATTCGTCGAGGAGCCATCTCGTCCGACTCATCGGGGGAAAAGGAAACGTTTGCAAGGACCCGGCGACCCGGGTGTGTGTCAGTGGGCGAGCACGTTATTAATGATATCGCACTTTTGAACGAAGAAAAACGCCTCGACGAAAGACCGTACCGTGGTACGTATCGACGACGCTCAGGCTGTCACGACGGTTCGTCCGACCGGGCTTTACGACCACAAGCCAGTACTTCAGTGGTCGTGCCATTGGCGGACGGGCCGTCCCAGGAACGTAAGAAAAGGTCTCGGGGGCGATCACGGGGAGATCCCGGGTTCGGCCCGTGAGAGAGAGGGTGTATTATGTAGTAGCGTGACGAACGTTGGACGTTGGACGTATCGTTGGAGAATGACATGAACGCTCAGGCTCGAGGACTCTACGTGGATGCATGAATGATGGCATGGTCGTTTCGTGTCATCCCCCTCGAGTTCTGTCCTTCCTTCCTCCGTTCAATCGCACGGCACTGGCATCGATCCGTGAACTTGAAATGTCGCTTGGTTACAGTCATTGTCATTTCAACCCATGGCGCGATCCTTCGGTCGTAAACAGTTCCTGAAGCTTGAAGGCCGGAGACACACCAGGCCTATCAGGCTAAAGTCGAGTCCGACGTCGCCGTCGTCGATTCAGCCTCTGAGTCGGCCCCAAAACCTCCGATTCCCTTCCCCTCGTGACGCAGTATCATCAGCAGATTCAGCACGAGTCCGTATCTTTCCAGGTCTGACTCGGGAGTCACGTCGAATTCTATTTTCCGAAACTTGAACCTGTCCGAGTCAGGAGCCTGAGGGGGCACACGGCGGCGTCACGGTCAGTTCGAAAACACACACATCCACGTCTTTTTGTCAATGATACGCTCGTGGAAAGACGTCAGTCGGGCTTTCGGACCTATCGGATCAAGCTCAAGGATGGAACGACGACGCGCCGTGTGCCAGTGGAAGGGGTACTACACCCACCGACTCATCACGCGCTCACTGGCACACGAGGTGCCACTGGCGATTTCGAAAAAACATGTCGGATGGCGGTGAATAGGACCTCACGTGTTCCCCCCTTGTTGTGGTGATTCTAGTTTGGGACTCTGCCCGAGGATGTCGGCTTCCCGTTTTAGACATCGTTCACCCCGTGATACGGCCAGAGGGATTCAGCCGCATCGACGTCCCTGGCATATCTCAACCTACCGGCCACCGGGCTGGTTCGGGTAAACGTTTTGTCGGAAAATCGTATGGAACATTGCTTGTTTGGATATATTGTACAGTGCATGTTGGGAGACATGTCCAAAAAAGAGGGATATCTGTTTACCAGCAAACCGCGGTCATAATGTAAACGAAACCCCAGGACAAAAAAAAAGAAGGAAACGAACAGACAGACAGACGAATTAAAACGTTGCTGTCCAATGATGAGGGAAGGGGGGATATACATGGAGAGGAAGAGGGGGATCATGCACTTTCTGAACGCTTTTCGAGCACAGAGTCCTCGTGCACTTCGTGTCCCTCCACCTGTTGCGTAATTTGCTCGATAGCATCCTCGCCATCGAACAACGCCGCCGTCTCCTCCAGCGTCCGATTCTTGGTCTCCACGATGAAAAACCATAAAAAGACGAATTCGACGGCGAGCCAGCAGACGTATACGAGCTAGACCGAAAACGGTTTGTCAGCACGGTTCGTTCGTCATTGAGCGCGACTTACGTAGTATTTCCATCCCATGGCGTCCAGTGCGATCGGGTTGACGTACTGGTTAAAGATGAGGGCGACTGAGATGACAAAATTAAATATGTTGAACCCTTTGGCACGGAGGTTGTATGGTAAGATTTCGACCGTGTATGAGACGATGAGGGGAGTGAACGCGAGGTCATAGGCAGCGTAAAAGAGGAAGATGAATGCAATGACGGCATGTCCGGCCGCAGCGGTTCCATGTTGAGCATACTGGGCGAAGCAGATCGCCTGTGCCGTATAGAACAAGGTCATCAAACCGGCAGAAGTCAGGAAGAGGAAGCGACGACCCAGACGATTGACCATAAAAGAGGCGAAGACGGCCCAGCCCAAGTTCCAGATCTGCAGGATACCATTGATCAGGAGTTGAGTGCCCGTACCGGTGATACCGATCTGGTCGAAGACCTTGGTCAAGTAGTATGAGACGAGACCGTTACCGGACCATTGAGAGAAGAAGGCGATGGCTATGATGATGCGCATGCGCTTGCGATTTCCAGGGGTAGCGATGAGGGACTTCCAGCCGACGTTTTCGGCGACGGTACGGTCGAATTCGATGGCGGCCTTGATTTCCTGAAATTCATATTGAACGAGAGGGTCTGATCTGGAGGAAAACCAGTCAGCAAAGAGTAGGATTTTGTTTTCTTGGAGTGCGCTTACGCGTTGCCGTCGGCGTGGTAATAGGCAAGAGTGTTCAACGCCTCTTGTTCGCGTCCTTTGCTCACTAGCCAACGAGGGGACTCGGGTGCAAACAGAACGAGAACGAATTGCAATACGGAAGGTGCGCCCTGTAGGACTGATGGCAAACGCCATGACCATGTGCTGTTCATCTGGAAAGTACCGTAGGTCGTCCATGCGGCACTGATAAGGATCGTGGTGAGTTAAAAAAAAAGGGGGGGGGGTCACATGATGTGGGGAAAGGAACATACACGATAGCGCCGGAATACCAGAGGGAATTGTAGAGGGAAGTCAAAGGAGCGCGGTATGTGGGGTATGATATTTCTGTGACCAACATGGGGGCGGCGTTGGCTGTGGATATTTTTCAGTCTGTGGAATCGGACGATCGAACGTGTAGGACCTCACCTGCAAAAGTGAGACCAAAGCCGATCAAGAAACGGGCACCAATGAACATGCCGACGGATTGCGCAGCAGTCTGAATGGCGGTAGCAATACACATGATGGTCGCACCCAACCACACGGCCCGACGACGACCGATACCGTCGGACACGTAGGGGGCAAAAGGATAACCAGCCAAGGCACCGATATTCTACGCAGGTATGGTGAGCAGACGAGAACGACGGTATGGGTGCGTGTGCTGACCTGGATGGCGTTGAGCAGACCGAGTTTCCCACCAGACGGGTAATTGAACGCAGACTCCCACTGGGTGAGAGTCTGTAGACCGTTCATCATGCTGCCGTCGTAACCGTTGGTGGACGAGGTGATGAGACTGTGGATGATATTATTGATCAGAGGGGTCATATAAAAGTTCTGGAGACGTACAAAAGAACGATCCACGCATTGAGGACGATGAGTCTGCCGATGCGAAAGTGAGTTCGAGAGAGCGCGACGGCAGAGAGATGCCCACCGTCTGTTGTTGTACCACTTTCTTCTCGGGTCGATGAGGTGTGCCAACGAGGCGTCTTGAATTCCGACGGGAGCAGCAGCACCGGCACCCATGTCGTCTTTCGAACAAGAGAAGCGAAGAAGGCGAGTCGGTCTTATATAACCTCGGACTTGGTAAAACTATTCAACCTCCCCCAGAGAGGTTTTTCGCGCGCACCTTTGCAGCAATCGTCGATGCGTTTGTAGCAGCGCGGTACCTGGTCGGGATTCGCCATCCGACCCGGGGTATTTTCGGCCACTCGTATGTACCGTCACGTCGGGGCATATCCGCAGAATAACAAATTTCCACGCCGATCCGAGTGTATGGTGGATGCCGAGATGCCGACCCGACTGTCTTGTGTAGCAATTGGACGCGCGCGCTTTCCTTTGATGAGCCGTCACTTCTCCACACGTCTGGGGTCGGATCTTTCCACACTCTGCCATGCGTCGCTGTTGAAGCTTCTTCCTCTACAACCACCTACGAACACAGTGCAAGTACGAAAGCAAACATCCAGCACCCACAGCCTACCGTCTTGGCATCTCGCTCGCCGAATCCTTGCCCATACTGTGCGCACTTCCAGAAATGGCATCATAGTATGCATGTCCGTTCCCCGTACCCGCGCCCGTACTTGTCTCCGTGAACGACGGAGATGTCGGCCCGGAAACAGCTCCTGTTTCGACCTTCTTTCGCCTCCCAAATGGAACGACCCAGTTGCTCGCAAACGCCGCTAGCGTACTCGACGCCGTGGGTGGTGGCGTACGTGGTTCCGCCCGTCCGCCCGTCTGCGAACGCACGTGTGGCAGATCAACTCCCAAAGGCGACGCCCGCGCAACGTGATGCGACGCCGTCCGTCGTCGGTTCATCAGCAACTGCGACATCCCATCCGAAAACGACTCTGATGGCGACGGCGGACCAGCAAGTAGCGCAGGCTCAGGCGAGAACGGGACCGCAGAGAACATGGGCTCTGCCAACGCCGTCGTTGCCGCAGCTTTCACTGCACTCGGCGAACCCGTGATGACCGTTGCCAACGTCGGTGGTCGTGCAGTGGATATCTTGGATGCCATCGAGAGCCGAGACGCACGCGAGCCTGGACGTAGCGGTGACGACGTACGTGGCTGTGACGTACTAGTCGAACCTCCAGGTAGAGCAGGTGGTGAAGGACCCGTTTTCTCCTTGAGCGACGATGACAAGGGCGTCGGTGGTGGCTGCAGCTGCGGTGAGGGAGACGGTTCGGGGTCTGAGCTAGGAGGAGGCGTAGGCACCTCAGTCTTGGACGGCGGAACAGTCACCGGCGTCGGCTCTTCAGATGGCTCTAGAGACGCCTGTGCAAGCAATCGTGAGAGCGACGAGGGTCCAGCGGAAGGCGTCGAGTTGGCTCGTGGTCGTGCTGGAAATAAATGCGAGGTAGGCGGTTGCGTGACGCAGAACGAATCCTCGACCTCGGCTTGAGGTGGTCCGGGAGGTATCGGTGGTCGCTCTGGCGTCACCAACGTCGACTTGCGCTCACTTTCCGGATCTGACACGGCCGACACTTTTCTCGTACTGGGTCTGCGCTTATTGACTTGGCTAGATTGCGTCCAGTCTTCGACCTCCAGCATGTAGTACTTGATCCCGTCGCCCAGACCGTACGGATTACTCGTCGGATCCTGTAGAAATAGAATGAGACATGCGGAAGCACACATGCTAATCATGTTTACCCTTTGGTCGACCACGCGCTCGGTGATGGACGTAATCCGAGCGACTATCCATTCTCGCGTCTTCAACTGTTCCGCTAAATGCCCTGTTGCCAAGAGGAAATAATGAGGAAACGACACTGCCGCACGTAAAGCCAAGTCAGATTGCCATCCGAGTACAGATAAGATACCCACCATTAAACGCCGCCCATGGTTTCGACACCGAGTTCCTGGTAGGGAGGAAGAGCGCAAGATCCCCCTTGGCGAAATTTCGAAACGATATCTTGCCCTTGGCACGTTCCCTGTATTCTTTGCATTGCTTCTGCCAT
>JBBPLY010000226.1:10770-26162 GCA_038090035.1 Xerocomus nothofagi | reverse complement strand
TCCGGTACGCAAGACGTCCACTGACACGTCGAGATAACCGGTCTCGTGACCAAACAAGAAATCTACCTTGGGAACCTCGGCCGATCCGTCAGAGTCACTCATCCCCGTGTTCAGATGAAACAGAAACCGACAAGACCAAGTACGCGTAAAAGTTCAACAAGTGCGAAGAAGCACACCTAAATTTCACAGAGAGAGTGGTTTGGTGGTGCGCACGTCTTGGTTTTCGATCGAACCCTTCCGACCATGCGCCCATAAAGAAAGAAAGTACCAAGCGAGACTGGAATGACATTCTGCACAAGAGTAAGTACCTGTCCCGTTACTACTATCTGTTTGTCATTCTAGGATCTGTCTTGTCCCTATATCGTCGCTCCCCAGAAAGCAGCCATGGCGACTCTTCTTTGCTAGGTGCATCATTCGTTTTCTCGGTGAAGCGCGTGGTCCACACGTTCGAACTGTAACCGAGAACGGCGGTGATGCCATGACGGACAGTGATCTCGAGGAACTAAACTTCATTATAGGTTGATCAGATATGTTTGTTCGCAGCCAGCCAGCTCTCGCCTCCTTGATTCAGACTGACAACGATGGTGCATCGTAGCAATGAAAGTAACATCTATCCAAGCGAATTATGAACCAAGTGTAGGACAGAATCTGGTTCCACGAACGAAATACATGCACCGGACGACGGACCACGACATTCGTACCTGGTACATTCGCGTCAGCTGCGCGTGGGTATAGACGGGGAATCCATCGAGCCCAGCTCGTGCGGTCTCGTTTCGTTCCACCTGTGTTGGATTCGTCATCTCGTGAAGGTGGTCTGCTCAATTTTTTCTCCTCAACCTTCCTGGGGTGATCATTCGCATCACCATTGGGAGCTTGGAGGTCAAATCTCTCATTCTTCCATTCGAGCTAGACCCTGTCACGCCTGTGCAAGGATAACCGTTGAGCCGGCATTCTCCCGCTGGTCGATGCATCTTCTCTGTCCCAGTGGAAGATGTTCCAAGCTCGACAGCTTGCAATAATGTCGTCGGAAAAAGATTATTACTTAACGTGCTGGAACAGTAATAATAATAATAAAAAGATTTTAGCAGCAACTCGTTTCGATCGAGTGACCTCGGGGTTATGAGCCCCGCGCGCTTCCTCTGCGCCATGCTGCTCTGATCGACAAGTTACGATGGTCGCACGTCTCTCAAATACCGTAAAACACCCCGTTTTTCTTACTTTCGTCCAATGGCTCCCGTCCTCGCAGTCTCTCCCAACTAAACCAAGGGACCTGCCACTTCAGCGCCTATCCGAATTGTCATAGTATGGCTAATGTATTTTATCACATATTCCTGGCGTGCGGCAAACTTGAAGGCATACGCTAGGCGTCCGGCCCGGTTTCTTATGACTCGAAGGATCCCAGCTGAATACGACTTGACAGTTTGGCAGGCATCGCCGTCACCGCCGCCGCCGCCGGCCAGCCTGGCGACCATACGTCGGCAAGCTCTGGACAGAAAGTTGTGTCACGATTTTATATCGAATATGGTACAGAAATTCGAGTACAACTTCGTACCACTGGCACGATCATATATACTGTATACACCACATAAACTATATATCTTACGAAAAACTGGACAATCCAGTGAAGATGATGCAAGACTTTTATATACATATACAGAAGATAGACACGGCGGGAAGGAAAGTCACAATTTTTTTTTGGTATACGTCGGCAAGTATTACGACGCACAAAAAGTACTAGTTAAAAGGGTTTTTACTTCCCGCAGCGTAGAAGGTGAGATACTCAGAGATAGTGCAGTGGCAAATTCTCTCAATTCAATTGAGCGTCCGGATCACGTACTTAGTTACTAGTAGAAAACACGAGGACAACCGTTATTACACTCGTGCAAACGAAGCTAATCCTGAAACCGGAGATAACTTTACCAAGAAGGGACGAGAATGCGACCGTACAAACTAACTCAACAGCTGGCCACGAATAAAGAAATCGAATTGGGTCACTAGCTCTACGTTCAGATCGTTTGAAAGACTTTACGAGTAAATTCAGGACTTACAATCGGCAGTATCAACCTCTCTATTGATGTCCGTCAGCCAGGAGAGACATGCAGTATAGCACACGAACGTACCCAATGACTCATGATAGCGCGATAGTGTGGATCATGATGCCAATACCAGTGAAACGCATCGTGTCTGTCTCGGGAAGGGGGGGGGGTTTGAGTTATGCGGTATACGATGACCTTTTATCTGCTGCGAGTGTAAAAAAATGCATGTCAGAGTTGGGTTACGCAGATTGGCATGATACGGGCTAGATAGCGATAACTGTCACCGCGTCGCCAAGTACCTGTATCAGGCCTGACTTTTCGCTGACATCGGCACAGAACAGCTAAAATCGAGATACTAGAAGCGTCAAGAAGATGATAGATGGGGATTAAACATCAAGCCAGACAACAAGAATGAAGACGGCCTTATTCTCCCTTGACACTCCCGGGCCGGATGTATCTGATCATAGATGAAGAATACAAATTGAATAAAAGTGATCAGCAATGGATCCTCGGTACGAGTTCTCCTACTATTCACAAGGCTCTTGTCAGTATCAGTGAGGATCGCTTTAGAACGAGCTGTACCCTCGCAGCTACATTTTCATGTCGCCGAGCAAAGATTTGTAAGGACGGGGGCAGTCTCCATCCGCTGTCTTCCGATTGACCGTGAGCATTGAATGAATTAATTGTTGAATACATTGGTGAGTCACCGTCTGTCGAATGACGGCACAGTGTCGCCTTGAACATTCAAGCTCAAGTTCAGGCTGAAACGTGTCAATGAATCAGTTCTGAACCCAATGTCACTGACTCACTTCATCTGAATCGAATGGCATGGAAATCCGCCAGTACACAAGAAGCGGTCGCCAATTTGTGGCGGAGTAGGGGTCGAATGTAGTGTTGCTACGACGTCAGTGTTCAGTCTACTTGATCAAACGCTGACAGCCGCCGCATAGTAACGATTCTCGTTGTGCACATGTGCTGTATCCCCGCCACTGGGCCACGCCACAACTTGAAGCTTTGAATTTGAAGACTGGAACGTAGTAACGGCCTTTTCGCCAACAAATTTCAATATCAACGGTTCAGACGCCAATATTCTACAAACCACAGCCATGATTTTCGGCGACGTTGTGTCACGTCGAAAAAGTCGCCAGAGGGGTCTCCCTATTAAATTCTCGTCACTTCCCCCCCGGGATCGATCAATTCCTCTCTGGATACCACCCCCCGAGGGTCACCCACGCATCCCCCCCTGGTACTTGCCATGTTCCAAAACATCCCCATTCCCAATCGACCGATTCGATCGTCATCTTTTGCGCGTCGATAAACGTCTTGAGCGGGCAGAGACCCGACGACGAAGGTGGACATCCGTGGACGCCCGTCAGTGGGACCGGTCCGTCGTTGACCACGATACGAACGTGGGACGCCTCGCCCGATTCTGAACGTACGGAAGGAGCGACAGAGGTAGGACACGAGAGGACTACGCGTGCATGAACCCGACCCGACCCAAAAAACCCACGTCAGCCGCCCTATGTACGATGGAGTGAGAAGAAATCGAGGACGTACGTTGAAACTGTACGTTGGTCGAAAACGGCGCGAGATCGGATACTCTAAAGGATCGGTTCGATGGGATGTGGTCGGCTGGAAGTGGACCGGATGCGGCGAGCGTCGTCAGGTTCAGCGCCGTAAGGACTGTCGGCGTTTTGGACCACGTTCGGAATCAGTGCAGTGAAAACGAGAAAGACGTACTGTTGAGGACGACGACTTCGTGCGTCGCGTCGACATACAAGACGTCATGGAGCGGCCAAATGCGATCGTCCTCGTGCAAGGTCGCGTTGGTACTCGAATTGTGCTTCTCGATCGGCGTGTGGGTGAGTCGGGAGATAAGCTCCTGGACGTAACCCAAGCCTTGCACACGGGCGACTGGCGAGCCAAAGGCAGAGTCGTACCAGAAGCTTAGATCAAGGCTGTACGAAACCGGGCGTGAAAACAAGCCCCTCGAGAAAATTCAAAGGGCACCGACGCGTAATTGAATCCTTCCCATTCGTCCTCCGTGAACAGTTCGCAGAATTTGGAATAACCGAGTGCGACGGTCTTGAATGTAATCACATCAGCCGACGCGATGGGGAGGAATCACGAAACATTTACCTCGTACGCACACATTTGCTGCATCCTATAGACGTCCTCGATCTCCAAGTTGAATCCTTGGCCACCTTCGGCAGGCTTCAAATCAGCCTGTAATCGCTTCTGAGCCTCCTTCAGGTAAATCCCGGTCCATTCCTTGACGTAGGTCAAGGACCGGTCGGATTTGTCATGGGTACCGGCATTGGGACAAGTGTCATAGGGAGCGAGAGTATTGTTGAACTGACGACCAAAGGCGGAATCAGACGACACGCCCTCGACGAAGAAATGAAACATACGCCGTGAGCCTCGATCATAAGCACTTGTTCGTATTTCCCTTCGAGAGGCCAGCCGAAGAAGCCCAATGCAAAGTTGACCGCAGAAGCATGCATACGATCTCTGTCGTGGGTCCATTCAGTCAGAGAGGTTACAGGGGCGAGGCCGTTCCATCGGTCAAGACAAGAAATGATGCTCACTGGGATTCGGTCCTAAACACGGGTAGCTTGTTCCGTGCTGTAAAGTCCTATGAGCGCAGTCAGCACTTCGATCGTCGCGACATGCTAGCGACAACGGCACAACTCACTTCCAACAAAAACCCATATTTCAGTCTCATTGCGACTCCCAAATCATCTACGAGACGTATCGTCAGTTCACACCCAACGACGTGCGATAATAGTTAAAAGTTGTAGAAAATCGGGTCGCAATAAGCAACGAGGAATGCTCACACAACTGTTGTCTTCCAAAAGGCGTCAAGACTATTCGAAGACACGATCACAGGGTGTATGCGTGATGAAACAATCATCGCAGACGTGCACAGAGGGTTAACGGAACGATGGCGTTGTCGATTCAATCACAACGTCAGGCTACTACGACCATGGAAAAAGAAAGGGGACACGACCTTCTTCGCCAAGCTTGTACGTCCTGTTCGCGCATACGCCGTTCAACCATCTACGCACGCACACGAACGCGTCACCACGCACCAGTCATTCAAGAACTCCAATCTCCCAGTCGCATCCCACTCCTCGGCGCTCTCGTGCAACCTCCGTGCGAGCGACGCCGGTCCTCCATAGCTAGCTAAAAGGAAAAAACACGCTCGTCAACCAATCAAACATTCAAGAGTTTCACCGCCACCCTCTACTTTTCAGCGACGACGACGAGACAGACACGTACCCCATCCGGTAGGATATCGCGCCCCATGTCGATGCAAGACGTGCACGCCCTTGATTTCACATCCCGAAGGAGGTTCCGCGCCTTCGTCGATCCCAAACGCGCCGCGTGGAACGCTGTACCAAGGAGATAGGTTCCCCCATGAACGAAAGAGGTTAAAGGGACGTTCTTGAGACGTCCAAGGCTCCGAGGAGGAATCTGGGAGAGAGGAATGTGCGGGCGCGACGAGTTGTGCGGCACCTGTTTGGAGGGGCTGGGTAGGAGCGGTAGCGATGATGGCTGGTTCTGCGCCGGTCGGGGTTCCTCCTGGGTATCCAACGCTGTCGCATCGCACGAGGACAAGAAAGAAACATGGGATAAGAAAAAAACGGAACATGCGAACGGAGGAAAGCGTACTCGGAGGGGAACATCCCAGGAACGTCGTTGGTGGGAGACGGGGGTGGGTAATTGTGAACGGTAGTAGAACCGACCCACGGAGGAGCATAGATACCGACCTTGTCCGTGCCTGCACCGTTGGTCGTTGTTCGCACCCAGAAAGAGTAGCAGCCCGTTCCGAATAATGAGAGTTGAAGGGCGAGACAGGCGGTGATGCCCCCCGCAAAGGACGCGACCAGATGTTTCATTGCATATTTGGGCGCGTGTATATCGCTGCCTACCGTGAAGCGACGGCCTTCGTCGACATGGTCTGACCCAGAGATGAGCTGGACGTTCTGTGAGCCGGAGAGAAGACCAATGCGCTCGCTAGCCTCGTGGGTAGTGTGCCGTTCGAAACCAGGCTCGGGGTCGTATTCCTTGTACTGGCCTGAGCTCATTCAGCTAAAGACTGCGACGCGAGCTCAGAAGGGTTTTGGAAGAAAAGTCGACCAAAGTCCGAGACGACTTGTGAAGTGGCACCGCCACCGCGTATTCTCAGTAAATGACAAAGTACGCTACAGATATCAAAGCAATAAAGTACAACGAAGGCGATGGATGGGGATCACACTGCAGCAGTCAAGGTCACCGACATTGATTGCAGGTCGTTCGTCTTCTCGGAGTCGTCGGATCAGCGAGCCGCGTCGAGACTATAGAAAACTGCTGGCGACGCATAGGCACGTCCAATCAAAAGTAAACTCGATCTTTCCACACATCATCTTTTCCTTGATTGCGCACTGGGCTTCTCGCCTACGTGACGTACATTCGATTTGGGAAACTCACGTCCCCTACCAGCAACCCCAACGCTCCATTCCAGCAACGAGTTCGATGCGACCGTGTTCACGAGTTGTTGAAACCAGTAACACGCGGCGGTCAAGTAGCTGCGACGGCGGGGTCGTCAGCAAGGTCCCGTTCCCGTTCGAAAACATACATACCTCTCAATGCCATCTAGGTCAAATGCACCGTGGCCGACATCGCCATGCATGACGCACCACATCAACAAATCAAGTGATAGCTAACGATCCGACTCAGTCCGACGAACGAAACGACGACGCGACACACTTACTGTATTTAGGACCCCCTCCACCTTCGGGGACTGTCCACGTGATATCCTGAGTAGGAACCTTGATATCGCACAGCTTGCAATGAATACAGTTCTGACGAGGTCAACCTTTTTTTTCCTTTCAAAGCGGAACCACCTCGCTCACCTGCGAGTTGATGACCAACTTCTTGCCGTCCCATCCTTGTTCCTTGGACATCGCCTCGTCCTCGACGTACTCGTAGACGCCCGCTGGACATGCGCGCTGAAGCAAACCTGCAAACTCGCCCACGTTTCGACGGACGTGCTCTTTCCTCAGAGACACGTCTTCAACGCCGTCCTTGCGAACACGAAGATGCACCGGTTGATCCTCGGCGTGATTCGTCCCCGTGAGCGTGAGTGACGTCAAGAGATCAGTCGACAGTGGTGGTTGAGGTGGCGGATAATCGATGGGTTTGAAGTGACTCGCCGTCAACGTATGCGCAGCGTCCACGCTCCGAGTCTTATTGCGGAACGTCCACGGCGTCCGGCCTTTGAGGAAGAGCGAATCCACGCCCGAGTAAGCTATACCGCCCCATATGCCCAACGGCGTATTGAAACTGGCACGCAGGTTCCGCACTTCGTTGAGATCTGACCACACCCAGCTATTTCGGACTGCGGCGTCGTACTTGCTCATGTCGCTCGAAGCGTCCGACGACTCTGATTTCGTGAGAACGTCTGCGGCTGCTTCGGCTGCTTGCATGCCGGTCTTCATCGCGTTGTGCGTGCCCTTGATTTTGGCGATGTTGACGAATCCGGCGGAACAACCGATCAAGGCGCCGCCCGGAAAGTGAAGTTTGGGGACGGACTGTAATCCGCCTTCGTTCAACGAACGAGCACCATAAGCAATGCGGGTCGAGGAACCAGACAAGAGCTTGGCAAAGTAAGGGTGGTGTTTCATGCGCTGTCGTTCAGGGTCAGATTCGAGCGTGGAACACGAGGACGGGCAAACTCGCCTGCAGTTCCTTGTATGGACTGATATACGGGTTCGCATAGTCGAGGCCGATGACTAATCCAAGGCTGACGAGTCCGTCTGCCATGTGATATACAAAACCGCCACCATAGGTAAGGTAGTCGAGCGGCCATCCCATGGTATGCACGACCTCGCCCGGTCTGTATTGACTCGGATCGACCCGCCAGACTTCCTTGAGACCGATACCGTAGGTCTGTGGATCGGCGTCCTTGCGTAGGTCGAATTTGTGCATGAGTTCTTTGGAGAGGGAGCCGTGTGCGCCCTCGGCGATGAGCGTGACTTTTGCACGGAACTCCATGCCGGGTTCGAACGTCTCCTTCATATGGCCTTGCCTGTCCAGACCGACTTCGTTGGTGCGGACGCCAGCGACGCTCTTGTTGTCTTCGCCATATACGAGACCGGCGCCGGCGAAACCGGGGTAGACTTCGACGCCGAGTTCCTCGGCAATGCTCCCCAGCCATGTTGTAAACTGCGAGAGAGAGACGACGTAGTTGCCGTCGTTGGACATCTGGGGCGGATGTGGAATGGGAAAGGAGTACTTATTGGTGAAGAAACGCATGGTAGAGGACGTGGCGGGCTGTTTGAGAGGGTGGTCATCTCTCGCAGACCAGTCCGGAAGTAGCTCGTTGAGAGCCCGGGGTTCTATGACGGCGCCAGAAAGGATGTGTGACCCTGTGCGAGCGGCGGTCGGGGAAGGCGACGGAGAGCGAGTGAGGCGATTCGGACGCACCTACTTCTGCGCCTTTTTCGACGACGACGACGCGGAACTCGTTTCCCTTTTCTTTTTCGAGCTGTTTGAGGCGGATGGCGGCGCTGAGACCGGCAGGGCCAGCTCCGACGATGCATACATCGACGTCTTCGGATATGCGCTCGACGGCGGCTGGATCGAAGAGCTCTCTACGACGTGGTACGACGAGGCGAAAGGCGCGTCGAGAGCCAGCAAATTGAAAGGCTCTCGTGCGAGTCCACATTCTACGCTGCGTGCGAAATCGGCGAGGACGAACTCGATCGTCGAAATACGCGAAATGTGATTGGCCGATTTCCGACTTGCAGAGAATCACCGATTTCGCTCATGGAAAATAGTGTCAAGAAAGCTAGTTCTTTTGACATGTACATAGCCAGGACAACTGCAATGAAAGGTATATATGTATCTGTCGCCACGGTCGTATCCTGGCCCCCTCCTAAAGCGCTCGAATTCGATCAAGTGATAGCATTCCGAATACCCAAAGTTAGTCAAAACATACTCGTAGTCACGACACACGACATGTAAAGGAGGATCACAATACCCGCTTTCTAGCGAAGCCGAAAGTCGAGGAACGTTCAAGCAAGCTGGGCGAATCCAACGCGGGTATTGCCGACATCGAACATGGTGTAAACATTCTGAAGGAACACGGTCCCAAGAATCCAAGATGCTGTTGCAATAAAACGAATGGGAATGAGCATGATAGGAACGCAATACAACCGCCGCAAGGCAAGAAATATTGTGAATGTGAGACAACTTACAACCACCCAGGTCTGAACCAATGATGCCAATGATGCAGTCCGATGTATCATCGACCGGCCCCAAGTTGAGGGTATCTGCGGAGATAGGGCGCCCCCAAAGGTGAAGGCTAACGTCCAGGAAGGAATCGCACGGGACTGCAAGGTGTTAATGGAAATGAAGCCACTGCAGACGTACAGGTGTAGTATCCTGGTCCTAATGCGTTGGAATCACCAAGCGAACTCTCGAGGGATCGCCAACAATAGCGCTTGTGCCGGTGTCAAGGATGCAGCCGACGTCGCTCATAATTATCTGATCGTTACCCTTGATGCTATCCATGTTCACCTCCCAGCAAGCCTGAAATTCAATTATCAGTGACGGTCGAGAACACGCCTGACCTGCTGCTCACCACTGGTTCGACAGGGACGTAACTGAGATCGCCAGTATGTAAACTCGAGTTCACATACAACTCCCCTCTACTAGTGCTGTAGGTTGGAAGCCAGCAAAGTCCTTGTCGCTGAAGTCGACGAGGGATGTGAGCACAATGTGCGAAACAGTAATGGATTGCTGACAAAGTACTAGTTGAAACGGACGCGGTCATCGCACGCGACGGTGACGGCACGCTTTCAACGTTGACTGCACGCAGTCGCCGTGCTCATAAAGGACGCCTCGATGACTGGCTTCTCTGCAGTACCCATCGCCGACGAGTCCGAAGATGACCACGACCGCCGTTGGGCGGGTGTTGCTCGCGTAGCTGGCCCCAAATGGGCACAACTGCCGTCGCTGACCGTCGGTCTTCTCGGCGTACAGATGCTCTGGTCGGTGGAAATGTCCTACGGTGAGCGTCTGCAGCTCGCCTCAAAACTGCTACTGACGCCATACAGCCTCACCATACCTGCTCTCACTCGGCCTGTCGAAATCGCTCATGGCCATCGTGTTCCTCGCCGGACCGCTGTCGGGTCTCATCGTGCAGCCCATGATAGGTACGCTCATCGTCACCTAGTTCGGACCACCACCACTCATTCGCTAGGCATGCTCGCCGACAACTCCAAATCCCGGTTTGGGAGGCGGCGACCCTTCATCCTGCTCTGCGCCGCGCTGTGTTCGTTGGCCACCATTCTTCTCGGATTCACCAGGCAATTCGCAACGCTATTCGCTACCCCGCACTCTCTCACCGTGAGCGATCTATTAACACGCTCCTCCGTCTTCTCACCCGCAGTAGAACGATTTTGTCACCATATGGCTTGCCATCCTTTCCATTTATTGCATAGACTTTTGCATCAACGCTGGCGAGTGTCATCGATTACTTCCAGACGAGTCGGACCCTTACGTCTTCGTCTTCATTTAGTACAGGCCCTCGATCGTGCGCTACTCGTGGATATCCTCCCCACTGCCAAGCAGCCTGCGGGCAACGCATGGGCGGCGCGAATGCTGGCCATCGGAAGTGTTGCCGGATTTTTCGTGTAAGCCTGCCTTGCCTTTGCACCCCGAATCTCTCTCGACCTGCATCCTAGAGGGAATCTCGATCTCCCCCACTTTTTCCCCCTCTTTGGGAATGCACAATTAGAGGTTCTGTCCGTCATCGCCGCTGTCCTCTTGTTATTGACACAGGTGTGGGTGTGTCATTATGTGAAAGAGCGTGTCTTACTCCGCGCGTCGTATGATGCCTCCCATTTCATTCTTGTGGCGTACACCCCATTCATGTTCTCCGCAGGAGTGGTCCCAAAGGGGCTTGGCAGGAATTGAGGAAACTATGGGTGACTCTCGTGAGATTGCCTAGCGTCATCCGACAGATCGTACGTTCTCGCCTCTTTGGTTTCAAACATTCACTGACTTGCATCCGCAGTGTTGGATCCAATTCTTGTGCGTTTTCTTTGCTTCTGTTTCATTCCCGGACCTGATGGTTGCTAGTGCATGGCTGGGGTGGTTCCCACTGCTGTTTTACACCACGGTGTATATTGGCGACCTTCACAAGAAGTCTTCGCCCATTCCAGAAAATGATGATGCTGCGATTGCCCTTGATGTCGAATCTACACGGCTCGGCACACGAGCTTTATTTTACAGTGCTTTGGTTTCTTTGGCAGCCAACTTCATCTTGCCCTCCTTCATTGTCCCACAACTTGCGAGGCACGCTTCCAGCCCCCTTCAACCAAAGCAGAAGACGTGGTTAGAACGTGTTCGGATGCACTTGGCCAGTTTATGGGCATTGTCCCACTTTATTTTTGCGACGTGTATGGCTGCCACATTGTACGTCCATCACTCGTCCTTTGTGTTGTTCACATCAGCGGCGATCTTTTGACAGCTGCTGCGTTTGTTTTATTTTTTTGGGACCTTTCCATCATTGAAATATATATAAAAATACAATATATAGCGTCATCTCGACCGTATCGGGCGCCACCTTCATCATCTCCGTCACCGGGTTCTGTTGGGCAATTACGCAGTGGGCGCCATTTGCCTTGGTGAGTGGGATGGAGCGGATCTCGCCTACGCTATTCGGTTCTTACCCCATACCCCAATGGCGTCTTTTCAGCTCGGAGAGGCAATATTGTCTCACCCAGCCTCGAATGATGCGGGGTCAATCCATCTTGCAGACACGCGTTCGACACGCGTAGTCCGTCCACGCGATGATGTCGAGTACAATGCGGACGAAGAGGAGACCTTGCAGCTTTTTCAAGCCGACGTCGACGACGACGAGGAAGTACCCAATGACTATCCTGGCATTTCAAGACCCCCGTCGACGAACCAAGACGACGCACTCGAACCCGATCCTCGTCCGAGGATCATTGGGCTAGGAAACTCGCGGGCACGCATCAGCAGGATCGATTTAACCCTCCCGTCTGCTCCACCTTTGAATTCCGTGGCTCGCTTGGAGGACAACGCCATGACGTCGACGTCTACGCATGGGTCCACAACCGCAACGTCGGGCAACAATCTGAGTGCCCAGGCCGGCTCCATCATCGTGCGTGTGTGATCCCCTCATCTCCTCGCTTACGCTTCTCTGTCTCTTTCGGACCTTGCCATTTGAGACATCGATCAGTCACTCACGTTGTCCCCACTCTCTCCTTCCCTTCAGGGCATTCACAATATGTTCATCGTCGTCCCTCAGTTCCTCGTGACCGGTCTTTCATCGATAATCTTTGCCATCTTTGATCCGAATAAATCCGTCTTACACGGCCACCATCCTGGGAATATGCAACCTGGTGGTGGTAACGGGACGATCGTTCCTGCTGCTGACGTGGCTGCCAGGGTCGTCGCAAGACGGCTGTTTGACCGTTCGGAGGGCGACGGGCCGAATTCGATAGCCATCATATTTCGGTGCGTCGTCGTCGCGTTTTGCATCCCGTCCCAAACGTCGCTGATTCACTTTCGTACGTGCATCAGATTGGGAGGTATCGGAGCTGCGATAGCGTTCATCCTCGCCTATCGCCTCGCAAAGGAACTCAAACGTCATTGATCGCAGCACAGAAAATTCGTACATACGTATGCCTGACTTTGCTATGTGCGATTATTCCTATACCATTCCCTCCTCGAAATTATAGATGATGATACATGATCACGTTCGCTAAACGAAAGGCAGCTCTTTCCTTTCTTCTTCTTCGTGTTTCTGTTTCGACGAGATTTAAAAGACCGTTCCGTCGCTGATGATATCGATGGGAGGTCCCCCCGTACTCGGACGTCGTTTCCGCGCGATCTCCCTCCCTCCTTTCCAAGTGGCGCTTTCCAACACCTGTGCGAGCGTCAACGTGTCGCTCGTCAGGCTATATCTCCTTCGAAGACCGTCCGCGATCCGATCTCTGTGTGACGAAAAGGATGCGGGACCAATGAGGTAGTGGGAAGGAACGTACAACTCGATCACCGTCATGGCTCGCCATTCTACGACGGCCGGATGAGAAGGTGGCAGACGAGGTACTCGTTCTCGTTCTCGTTCTCCTGCCAGGCCGTCCTCGGACGAAGACAGGACGCCAGGACGAAGAGTCAACACCCCGAAATCGATCAACAGACCGCCTGTTTTCACGCATCCGTTCCATTCCCCCCAAAAGAAAGTGTCAGTATTCGGTATTTTACCAAAACGAAAAGGGTTTTCGACAACACGAAGCGAAGGGGACCGGGGGACGTCGATCCACGCTCACCGTTGCGGTATTCGGGGAGACCCGTCATGTCTTCTACCCCGTCGAACGTCCATCCCATCAATTTCTGGATGGGCTCGATGAGGCTGTACGTGATCCATCCCGTCAGTTTGTGGAACGGGACCAACGACGACGACGTCTCGGATTCGGGTTGGTTTGGTTGGGAGAGGGCTAGAGCTGGGCAAGGCCATACGTCCCCGAGCGGAACGTCTCCCAACGTGAGTCTAGACGGCCAGATCGGGGAGAGACCGTCGATGAGGACGGACCAGAGCACAGCGACGTGTACGCGGCGCGTGGTGCCGTCCCATTTCGAATGCATCTCGAGGAAATCTATGGGTTCGAACGCGTTCGAGGTGAGTCGACGTGCGATTCGAAAGGTGGATGGGAGCGGGAGCGGGAGGACGCTTACCTAGCAAGTTCCCTGGTCTGGCGTCCTCTCCGAAAAACTGGGGGTTGGACGTGAGGGTGGTGCTGAGATTGACGAGGAGAGAAGTTCGGCCTTCGAGTCCGACCATCGGGTTTTCGGCGCTGACTTGCATCGCCTTGGCGACCTCATCGACGGTGATGCGAGCGAGTCCTTGGGCTGTTTTCGAAAAAAAAAAAAAAAAAAAAAAAAAAAAGGAAAGAAAAGCATCGTTGGTGCGATTTCAGTCAATCATGATCTTGTTTGATTATGACAGACAAAGTGTACGGGGTCGAGACGAGGACGTACCGTCTACGCGACAGGGTTGTTCGACGGACCCCGAGAAGAAACCGGCAGTGAACATGTGTAGACTGGCGACGCCGAGTCCTTCCGAGCGTGTAAACGTCCGTCCCGTTCCCGTTCCCGCTCCTTGTCCTGCTTCGGGTTCGGTGTACGTCCAGACGTTTCCAGCACCGGCGTCGAGGAGGACAGAGACGAGAAAGAGATCGAGGAGGCGTTTGCATTGTTCGGTCGTGGAGACGCCTGCCGCTGACCAAGCTTGAGTGAGGCATGCGATGCGGGGCTGGTTTCCAGCGTCAAGATGGCGCCATCGGCCGTGAGGTGGGATCTATGGGGGAAGAAGAGGAAGAATCCGGAGGCGAGGGTCAATACCCAAAAAGACAAAACGTCACGAGATGACGCCCGCGATCAGGTAGTCGTAAAGGAAAGAGGAGCATCATAGCACAGCAGATAGGGTCTATCACGGGCGTCGGGCGGAGGGTAACAGGTAGGGAGAAGGGGAGGGGAAACGGAAATTCCCGACGTGAAGATGGAACAGAGCGCGAAATTTGAAAAGCAGGGTTCAGACGTACGGTATCAAACGCGTTGGCAAAGTCTCTCTGATCAGTGCGATCAGTGGTGAAAAACATCGATTTGAGATGAATGGAGAAAAGGTTTCGGGGGAAGCCATCGAGATGGCAAGGGACACGAGACGAATGGCCTGCACGGGATGCGGTGCAACAGACGTACGCACCTCCATGATGGACGCACAAAACTCAATCACTACGTCCAACCGTCCGGGGTCGTAATCAAAGTACTGGAGCGCACCCTGTTTCGCTAGATCGTGTACTTGGGCACAGCGTGCTCTGATGGCTGGCAGCGTACGCAGGAACATCGCCTGTGCGCGAGGAGAATCCATACTGTGCGTCGCCAACATCATGATGAAGGTAGTGTATAAGTCGGCCAGTACCGTATTTATTATGGGAAATAAGCCCCTGTCTCGGGGCATGAGACACCCGTCCCGAAATTCCGAATTCGCCTATGCTCGAACGTCATCCTAGTAAAAACGCCCCCAACCCTTCTTCTCTTTCTACCGCCTAGACTCTTCCACCTTGGCAGCGTGCAGTCCTTCCCTTGCGCGCATAGCCTATCGTCCATCCCGTTCGGTTCAGGCTTCCAGCTTCGCGATTCAAACATTCACCCCTCGTTGTCAACGCGCGGCATCATCACCCCTGACTGATCGGACGTCGTCCCACACACACACACACAACACACACACAAGACCAACTCGCTCACGTTTACGTTTTACGAAAAGAATCAGAATAA